>CM009711.1:23748040-23766595 GCA_003047355.2 Amphiprion percula
AACAATTTAACAGAGCATAGGTTGCAATCTGCTTTACTTTTCAAAATGGTTAACACGATCCTCTTCTTCTACAACATTATGTTGCTGTAAGGTGGTATCACGCGTGGCTGTATCTGGGTAGTTTGTATGTGGCAGTACATGAGCACAGAGACAGACTGATACCTGATAGTGGTATTGATGCATCCCTAGGACCCTGTGGTGTTTTTAGCTGTGGTTGGTGGTGTGTGAACCCATAATTGATGAGCTCCCAGAATTGCGGATTGGACCTTTAAATGTCAGACGATGGGAAAGGAGGATGAGCAGCCCTGCCCATCCCAACATTTATGCAAGGAGGCACTTGTGCTGCGTCCATGTCTCTGCTCTGCTGACAGCACTGGCCCCAGTCACACAGCATTAGACCGCCTCAGCAGAGCCACGCTCTCACACACACACACACACACACACACACACACACACACACACACACACACACACACACACACACACACACACACAAAAGCGCACACATCGAGGGCCTTAGGCAAGCTCACGTACCATATTCATATTAGCTTATAAAGCTGAACAACAATCCAGTGTTTCTCGTTTGCCCATGTTTGTGTGCTTATATGTGTGTGTATGATCGCTGTTGTTCCTGTGATGCATGAATGTGGATGTGCTTTGATCAGTCTGCTTCAGCAGATCGGAAAGGGCATTAAGCAGACAGGAACATTATCAAAGTATCCACCGTTGCTATCGCCTACATTCAAAAAAGAGATGGTGTTAGCGATGCTGCTGTCAGTCTCCTGCCCTCATCATTAGCCTGATGAATAGGCCGAGTTGCAAGTGCAGCCGTACTGATGGAGAGGATGCAACGCTACTTACAGGCGTGTGATTGATGTATCGCTTTTCCCCCCGCACAATAACACAGAGACCATGTGTCATCCGATGCTTCGTGGCAAGATTAAAGGATGACTGTATATTCAACAAGCTGAGCCCCAGCGCGCTGCACACCATCCACAATGCAACATATACAGCATCCACAGTGACAGTCTGCCAAAACACAGCAAGTTTGAGCACTTCTGCAGTCGCGCCCGACTCAGGGTAATTAGGACATGTGTTCTTGGTGTTTGCCCTCAAAAACAGTGTGACATTTTCAACACGGCTATGAACATTCCACTTGCAAAATGGTAGTAATCATATAGTGTATCTGGGCTTCACTTCAGCTCTGTTCTAAATGATAAAGTGTCAGTTTTGGAAACTGGAATCCATCAGTTGGGCCTCATGATTTAGAAAGCAGAAGGATTTTCACACACAGTCACGACTGTTAATGAATCCATGATTACGTCAGTCATGTCATTTCATCAGTTGGTGGCATCTCATACATTAGCTCAGGCATAAATTTACAATTAATTAATGCTGCCGGTAATGATGACACGTGTTGCCTCAGTGGAAGGTGCTGCCTTCATAATCAGATGTCACAAGATCAACTCTAATTCTTTTTTAATGCAGCTCTCACAGTGACTCTGTGAATCTGATTGCCCATGTGGCTTTTGTTTGTTTTTTCGATGGCTGTCCCTGCTGACCGGACCTTTATTCGGGAATTTTTCTGCTGCATTTAAATTATTTCACCTTTTGGCTTCACTAAGCCTCTGTCCTGCAGATAAAATATAAACTCCCAACTTGTCAAAATGAATCTACTTACTTTTCCATACAAACAGCAGGTTTAAACAGTGTCACGTAAGAAACAGAAAAGCAACATTTTGATTATTTGAACAAGTGTTTTTGTCATTACTGTGAGCGAATTAAAGGTGTAGCCATAAATTAGACATGGTAGTTGGGTTTACGAATGCAGTCTTGATCGACACTAACCACACACTACGTGGACTTCATTTAACATTCTTTATTAATTATGGTGAACGTGTGAGTCCCTGCTGTGTGTGTGACAGATATCAAAGACTGTAAGGGCTGCCATAAACACTAATACAAAAACATACGAGTGCATAATAATAACAGAATAAATACCAATCATGGCTGCTACAGAAATCAAACCTGCAATCTTCTTTTTACAGAACATACTGTAACCACCAAACAACCAGTTGACCATCCATGCTGTGGATCCCCATGGGTGGTCCACCAGCCACGCAGACCATCTTAGTAGTTACTTAGCACTCAGCATAAGCTGACAGGCCCATGTCTGCTGCATTTCTTTTTTTCTTTTTTAGTGCTTTCGTGCAAATAGGACAAGGACAGGCAGAGGTTGTTGTTGTGGCCTTTTAGACTGATGATTGTTGCTCGGGTGGAATGAGTTGGAAACAGGTTCCTCTGGATTCCTTATAAAGTATGTTTTACGATGGTTCCCAAAGGATGGTGCTCAGTTCAGATCAGAGTGATAAACAGCAGCCATAAAAGACAGTAGTTTTTGTATTTTGAGGTCTGTAATTTTGGATATTTGTGTTTTAAGCCACAGTGAACAGATAGATGAAATGTATCTTGCTGTTTTAATTACTAATTTTAAAGTTATCCAACTGGATTGGATTAGATTGTACAAATTATTTATTAATCCATTACCAAGTTTGTACATTTTAAAAGTTTCACTAATTACCTGTGTCAAACTAAATCAGTTTCATTATAATAGCAGATGAGCTATCTTGGCTATTAAAGATTTAAGTAATGATTCATTTTGCAGTGAATTGTAGCATCATGAGTTGTAACGTAACATTAACTAACAGAGTGGCCAACCTGTAAAAAAAATGCAAATTTTAAGTAACAGTTGATATGACTATTTTTTAATGTAGCTGTATATGAAGACAAATAAATAAATATAAATAAATAAATAGCAACAAATAATTCTGCATTAGATGATTTTATTAAGCTAGCTAATAATTTAGTGTGACTTTTTTAGCTTTATTAAATATCAGTAATATCTGTATAACTCTTAGCCCTGGTATACATCAAGCTAACTTAGCCTAGTTAAACTTATTTGGTCATATAGCAAGATAGTTGTGTCTTTAATTAAAAATCTCTCCAGTTTACAGCATATTAAACAGCATTTTGATATACAGCAGGTAGCTACTGTGTATAAATATTTTGTAATAAATGTGTGACAGCATTATCTTCAGCTAATGCTAACAGTCTTCATTGAGAATGAGGGAAAAATTTAGGATTAGGATAACATGTTTTTTTCCTTGAATTATTGCCATAATTTGAAGTATAATGTGAATTCAGCTGGACAGCATTGGGTAGAGAATTATTAAATATCATTTTAGTTGAGTGTTTGAGTGGATATGCTACGAACCATATTCCATAAATTCTACTTCCTTTATTGTATATTGTATATTCGCAAACTGCTTAATGCTAACGTAGTCGGTTGCTTCAGTCACTGGCAAACAGTTTTGGTCACCACACATTTGCTGCAGTGTCATATTTTGTGCAACTATTCTAGTCTGCCTGGCAGAGGCCATTGTTGCTAGAAATGCTGTGAAATGCTGGCAAACATAAACTGACATATTCACTAAAAGTTTACTAACTGGTGGCAAACCATCTGCTGAAATGTTTTGTAGCGGCAAACTTCTCATCATTGCCACAATGTTCCTGGAAGTTTGTCACTAGTCGCCAAAACTGGCAAACCCGTAATAACATTTTCTGTAAAGCTAATGTCTTTGCTGTAAAAGTACACCTGGCAGTGACTGTGAGTGAAAGTTTAGCAATAACTAAACTTGATGTAAAAACTCATTTTAGTACACTGAAAAAATTGTTCAGTCACTTAAATTGTTAGTATCCATAGTAATCCATTTGGAATGAGGTGGAAATATGTGATTACATTGACTTAACTGACATTATAACTGTACTTGGAGGTACTTTGAGGTAATTTGTTGTGTACTCAATTCAAAATGTACCCAGTTTACATCATTACATCTAATTTTGACTGGACAATGTGGCGTATATTATTATCTTTATGCTTCGGTTAACTTAAATGAGTTACTGCTATCTCCTTTGCAAGGTAACGTTAGCTTTTCCACTAGTTTTGGTCTGTTATGTAACAGCTGCACCTGAAAGTTAGTGGAAGTCTTTAGTAATATTTAGTGTAATGACTAATGTCTATGTAAGTACTCCTTCTTTTGCCAGTGCAGTTTTGATGTGTTTGTTTTATAATTGCTAGTGTATATTTCAAATAAGGTGAGAAAATGTGATCAATCCAACCTCACTAACATTATTTGGCCATGTAGCTCTTATTAGCATAATTTAAGGTTGTAAATATAATTGAAAATGTACCCAGTTTCCATCACTGCTGAACTTAATTATGAGACAGGGTGAATACGTCGACCACATTCTAACTTCTTTGCTCTTCAGTTTAAATGAGTTATCATATTAACAAGCTGATTTTAACTTAATTCGATTAGCTACGTGTGTCTTTACCCTAAAAACTCATTTGTGTTGTGTCTGCTCTTTAAATGTCCCTCTTTTTACTTTAAACAAAATAGGTTAACTAATAGATAGCAAGGTAGTATTAGCTTTGTTAGTTGGCTGAGTTAATGTTTGTACATATTTAATATGTTTAACAGCTTAATGTGTTATATTTTCTATGTGTATGTATGTTTCCAAGCTGTCATTTAGTATAAATCTAGAAAACCTGTACGTAGTATACGAATACTGTATGTTATATCTAGGCCTCACTTTGAACCTAGGAATTACTGGTGCAGGGAACACTTAATTATCACTCCAAATTAATTCATCAAACTTGTATTACTGAGATCAAGATCTCTTTTGCAAGGAGAGGCCCGAGTTGTCAGATATATGAAAAGAGATAAGATGCACAAGCTACAAAAATAATGACATACTACATAATGACATCTTTTTTGTCACATATTAAAAATAAATATCTAGAACTTATATTGTATTGACAGTTGGAAGGAGAGTGTCGACTGTAATTTATTCATGATAAAATCTTACTTTGCATTTCCTCTATCACACTATTCACTCTTTCATTACCAGTTAAAGCACAGTGTCTGGTCCCAGTGGGGTTCATAGCTGTGAGCCGCTGCCATGTGACAGATGTGTGTGAATACAGTAACGACTGCTAAAATGCAAATGAAATGTCATTTTAGTGCCAGCTGATTGCCTCACTCTGTTCTCACCAGTGGTTTGTCATCAAAAAACACTCCAGGACTCCTTGGGATGGAGATGCTCGAATGTCAATAAGAAGGAGTTTCCTCCACCCACACAAACACTCACTCATCCCATCCCCATCCTCCCCTTCGCTCCCTCATCTTCCCCTCTCTGAAATATCATCGTGCTGCAAGCAAAGTTCTAGTAACATTTAATTAGGGAGTTTTCCTCTCAAGTTGGGGTCCAGGGAAAGAACACGCTCTCAGCTGACTTCTCAGCGCTGTTTGTTCATTGTTAAATACTCTTCAATCAGTCTAACCCTCTCCTGTTTGTCTCCCCTTCTCTGTTTCTAATTCAACAGTTTGTGTCCTGTACACTCAAGGAATAGCCAACAGGGAATGGAGAGAGGTGAGTACAGTGGTGGGATGGTGGGGGCAGCTAGATACTGAAACAGTACAAGGCTCGTAGAAATAAAAATATATAGAAAGCTTTCCTTTGAACCAGCTTATAGTATTTGTTAAATGATAACATGATGACCAGTTATGGATTTTTTTTTTTTTTTTTTTTTTTTTAAAAAGAAAAAAATATCTCACATTGTAAATTACAGCTGCAAATTTTGCAAAAGAGGCCCCAGGTCTTATTTCTGAGTATTAGAAGACTTCTGCAACCACTAACTAGTTTTTCCATTTGTCTGGGATCCATGAAGTCGCAACATTCGGCTGACATGCCACTATCACCCATTGAGACTGGCCGACTTCCTTACGTCATGTAAGGAACTAAAAGAGCATGCCAAATGATTACGTGACAGATGGAAACCACATCAGCCCTGTGAAGCTGGAATATTTACTTCTAAAACACAAAATCAGCAAAGGAATGAAAAAGAGTTCAGATATACCGATTTATATTTGTTAATATGCTATTTAATCACTGCTTTGTACGGATGCTCTATACTGGGTAGATCAGTTGCAAACACAACAAGCCTCAAATTACAGCAATAACGATTAAAAGAAACAAATGTCAGTTTCCTTAACATAAAATTAACTAAATAATAAAATAAAAGTCAGATGTATAGTTAGCTACCTAAATTCCATCAGTTAAAGTGTAATTATTTCTTCCTCTATAGCTCTGAACTAAAGATCTGATTGTGAAAAAACATATAGATATATTTCATGAATAAATATATAAATAACATAAAGTCGTGATTACTTTTACAAAAATATCCTTTTGTTTATTTTTTAAAAGCATGTACTTGCTGTATATCTAGGCCTAAGTTTTAACCTTAGAACTACTACTGCAATTGAAAACTTAAGAGAAAAGTTACCACTAAAAGTTACTGTAATATGAAAAAATAGTATACCTACAGTATCAAATGTAGATACCTACATTTAGGAATCTTTGTCAGATTCAGTAGTTCGCTGTGGGAAATGACTAAACCTTCACCAGTCTGGTAAACTTCATGATTTTGGATTTTGCAGATTGGCATGTTGGCACACAAACATTTGTCACATTATGGGTAGGAAATGCACTTAAGTGTGTTCAATTTAGTGAACAAAAGATTCTGCGGCACAGCGTCATTAACGAATACATTTTCAACTTTTAACAAATAAACCATCATAAAATTAGTGTTTTTATAGGATTATAAACTGAATATATAACAAAGTAAGCGTAGTTGAAGGAGTCCTACAGCCAGTAACCAAACATCACTTTCTCATATGTCTTCTAGTTCGGCAGGACAGAAGTCATAGACAACACCCTCAACCCCGACTTTGTCCGAAAATTCATTCTGGACTACTTCTTCGAGGAGAGGCAGAATCTACGCTTTGACCTGTGAGTTAACAATTGACTTATGCGTGCTGAAGTGTGTGTGCTTGTTCTTGTGCGTTTGTGTGTGTTCTGCAGGCGTGGGTGAAAGTGCTGCTCTGTGTGGAGCAAAGTTGAGTTGTGACTGAAATATTCATGGTTTTTCGCAGAGGGAGATGTAAAGTCTTCTCTCTTTTAAATAAAAGACAAGTTTTTCATGCCACTTTTTCCCCAGCATTTCCATTTGGAGTCATCCCATTCATACAACACTTTAAGACAACATCGGGCCAGATGGCCACAGTGAATCACTCATTTTATGATGGTCCATTTGGTGTTGGTCGTTTCATCGTAGCATCCAACAAAATGACAACTTTGTCGTCACAGCAGTATGTTAATGGAACAAACACCCTAAAGCCACTTTTATTAATCTTTTTTCCTCACATTATATTTTAATAGATTCAAGTCACGTTTTAGGGTGCTATGTAGTTGACAAAAAGCCCCTAAGAAAGTCACAAATAAGCACATTTTAACAGCAGATGCAAAAGATTGCTTGGTCTTAATCCTTTTAGACCTAAGTGCGGCATTTGACACAGTTGATCATACAATTTTAATTGACTGCCTTAAGCGCTGAGTGGGTATCTCTGGGTCAGCATAGAGTCTCCCAGAGCTTAAATAGAATATGCTTTGCAAAAAGAGGGGATTTTCAGTTACCATAGTGGAAAACAACAAACACCTTCTGTGTCTCTCATTTCAACATCCCATCCTCTTAAGTTTCCTCATGCATAATATTTCACACAAGCTTTTGTAGACATGATTTTCAATGTGTGTCTTCATTCAAATTCAGACGATTCCAGTGTGTATCATTTTATGTTGTATGTGGCAACTCGATGAGTCTATTGACATTTTGAACTCTAGAAACTCTCCATGCCTGGAGCAGTGAAAGAATGTGTGACACTGGAAATTTGACTTTGTAAAGCCATACTTTTTTACTGATTAAAGTGAAGGTAAGCGGCATTTTCGGACACCATTGGCAAAAAAGATCCATATTAATCTTTCGGTATATATCTTAATTCAAAAGGTATTTAAGTCAGGTGGTTCACAGAGCTTTTCACTGATCAGATGAGACTGTATTAATAGCAGCAAAGCCCATGGTGACACCCCGGATCAGGCAGCACAATGGGTTAGATGGAGGACTTTCAAAATTTTCCAGATTCTTTCTAGGTTTGTGTCTACTTCAGCTTTAATTCATACATCAAAGAACTTGAGCTGCAACAATGACTTTGCTTGGAGAACTTACCCCTAATGATACATATACACTACTGTTCAAAAGTTTGGGGTCATCCAGGCAATTCATGTTTTCTGTGAAAAACTCATAATTGCACTAGGGTTTTCTAATCATCAATAAGCCTTTCAAGACCATTAGATAACACAGTGTACCATTAGAACACAGGAGTGATGGAAAATGGGCGTCTGTACCCCTATGTAGATATTCCATTAAAAATCAGCCGTTTCCAGCTTGAATAGTTATTTATCATATTAACAATGTCTAGACTGTATTTCTGATTAATGTTATCTTCATTGAAAAAAAGGCTGCTTTTCTTTCAAAAATAAGAACATTTCTGAGTGACCCCAAACTTTTTGACCGGTAGTTTACATCAACATTACATCCACAGTATTAAAAAAAATGGTGCAAAAAGAGTAGGATGGAGATGTGTATTGACCTGCAGCAGCCAACAGCACTTGTGCGGATGTATGACTACAGTGATAGTCAAGTATAAGTTTGGCATAATGCCCCTGCATGAGTATGATTAGTCCGCTGGTAGCCAAAGTAGCTGACGAAGAAGCCAAGTGATTGTGAGGCATAAATCAAGCACTTTCCTTCCCTTTCCTTGAATTACAGCTCAGTTCATTTAGACAACAACCCATATTACACCAAGAAGAGATGTTCATGCTCCAAATATTAAAAGTTAGAGTAAACAGAGCATCATGGGTACACATGGAACAGGCAACAGTCACAATTTAGAAAGCAAAGATCAGATTAGATGAAGGGAAACAATCGACTACACTGATGATATGGCACTTGATTGATTGAGAACAGAGCACAATTAAAAACAAATTATTTGTCAGAGTTTTTGATATTATTAACACAGTTATTTTCACATCAGAAATGACATTTTACAAACGGCTAACAAATGTACTAAAACTTTGTCTATATATGTATTTTAAAAAATTGGAATCATGCGAACAAGTTAAGACTTGCAAATAGTAACTCCAGGGCCAAATTTCACCACAGTGATTTGGACTTACAATCTCTTACACACTATATAAAAGCTGAATGTAAGACTGTGACATCACCCTTAAACATGCTCTGCTTTATCATCTATTGACTCTAAATGAACTACAATTTACAAATGAACAGCATGTTGTATTCAAAAAGTCTTGAACTTGAAGCCTAAACTCATTGGAAAATGTCAAACAAATCTAGTGAGAAGTAGAGTCAATTTCTCAAAGATCTCTATTCAGTCAGACTTCTCTTTGGAACCAAAAGAGTCGTCGCCTTCTGGCTGTTAGAAAAAATGCAGATTGAATGATTGTTCATTAAATTCAGATGTTTTGATAATGACAGATTTCCTGGTGAATTATATGACAGAAAAGTTCTTATCGTAGCTAATAATAAAACATTTACATTTTCTGCAAGAGACACACCTGTATTTCAGATTGCGGTCGTTAAGTTAAAAAAAAAACACAACAACAACTCACATTCCTCATGTTGCTCCTAAAAGACGAGCTGTCCAAGTAATTATGATAAGGTGGCATGAATTTTTCTCCTATTGTTTTCGAGCCCTACACATATTCACTGTATATCCCTGTGGGGCTCATGAATATGGAATGGCCTTTTGTTTGTTTACTTGTTGGCCTGTCAGCGGGGCCACATGCTGCTTACAAGCCGTGGGAGGCTACAATGAAGGTCAAGGAGAGATGCTAGCTGTTGGATTCTGTGTGTGTGTGTGTGTGTGTGTGTCATTGGGTGCAGTGCATTGTATTTCTATTTATGCAGTCTGTCAGTACCTAAGATTCTATGCATATATTTAGGAGTGAAGTGTTCAGGTTTGTGTTTGTACCTTCAGGTTGGTAAAGTGTGTATGTGCATGCACCAGTAAATGTGAGCATATGTTTGTTATTTGTTTTTGAAAGTGTATGTTATGTGTGTGTGTTTTTCTCTGTAGAGGAGAGAATAAATAACCGCAGTGATATTTTCTGCGCGTGCATGTTTTTTTATTAACATTCATGTGTTTATTTGTGTGTGCTGAAAGAATGCAGTGCCAGAGTATCATGCAAGATGTTAGGAGACGACAAGCAATCAAGAGTGGGTGATGAAGGATGGTGGTGTGTGTGTGAGTGTGTGAATGTGTGGGGCCTAGTCGGCTCCCTGCAGGGTTTGTTGTGAGTGGGTGAGCATCATGCCCGTTACTGTCTTCTTCTATGATCACTCGCAGCTAGGACATGGCTGCCTCCACACACACACAGACACACACACACACACACACACACACACACACACACACACACACGCACGCACACACACACCCACGCATGTCTGCCCTCAAAACAAGAAAAATGGCCTGCCTCCTGCTCCCCTCAGCTTCTGTCCTGAGGTCTGGAAGTCTTTTTACTGTAGCTCCTGCAGCTCCAGCAGCCCTTCACTACCTCCTCTGCTGCCCTTACTTCTACATATGGGCTCAAAACCCTTCAGGACTTCCATACAGCCAGACACCACTGAGCTCCCCACAAACTGCCTGTATAGATGCTGAACAATCCCACGCTCTCTTTATCCAAAGACCCCAAAGCCACGACACACTCTGCCTGTGTTGCTGCTATCTGTGCCTGGAAATCCTGTTAACCCTCATCTCACTGCTGGCCATGCACAGTGCCCCTCGTAGCAGTTTTTTTTTTCTTTTTTAAAAACATGACATGCTCAGTGAAGCCAGCAGAAGCCCCCTGGGTAGATGGTTCTCTAATCAAGTGTGGCAAATTGGATCAGATCTAAAAAAATAATAAAAATGAAGTGAAATACTCACCCAGAAAGAAATAAAAGAAAGTCACATCCACATGAATGCCAGGACCAAAGGTTTACCAGCAGAACATTGCATTAAACAAGATAATCAATGGTATTCACTTCACCTGTGAGTGGTTTTTCCTTGCGGCTGCTCGGTGTGTACCTCAATTGCTTCATTTCAGATCCACTGTTGTTGTGTTGAGAGGCCAAAATACAAAAATTGTATCATTGTGCAAATACTCTTGTACCCAGCTTTATAGTAAGTGGATCTGAACTCTAAAGAAACACATGCATGGCTTAGGAATTATCGCAGTATTTTTGGTAAAATTCTGGACAATCTTCCAACACCATTTTCAGCTGTGAATACACGGAAAGTTATGCTAAACATTTGTGTAGCATCTCGTATCAGTTGCTATGAAGGCTTTATGGAGGCTTCATGAAGCCGTTAGAAAACGAAGTTCAAGTGTCAGTGTGCTGTCTGTTGTTTGCCTGCCTATCCGGCCCTATTTGTTTGTGTGCCATCATTAGTCATCATTGCTCAGTTCAAATGGAGCTCTGAGCAGGCGCTCCCCCCGCAAGACAGACTGCACAGGACCAAGAGAAATCCTGTCTGGCCCAGTGGCGATGCACAATGATGTCATCTGCACAAACACACACTCGTCCAGTTGCACGCGGCAAATGTGTGCTCACAAGGCGCCGAGGAACATTTACTCCAGCGAACACTCCTCTGTGTGTGTGTGTGTGTGTGTGTGTGTGTGTGTGTGCGTGCGCGCGCGCCTGTGTGTGTGTGTGTGTGTGTGTGTGTGTGTGTGTGTGTGTGTGTGTGTGTGTGTGTGCGTGCGCGCGTGTGTGTGTGTGTGTGTGTGTGTGTGTGTGTGTGTGTGTGTGTGTGTGTGTGTGTGTGTGTGTGAGCATGTGCAGCCAAATCATCAGACACAGGCTACATGAGTGGCGTGGTTTTTCCTACTCACTCTCTCTCTCTTTCTCTTACTCTGTCCCTGTTTGAGCCTCTCATAATTAAATAAAATTAAATGAATCATTTATGAACATTTGGGAGTGACAGAGGCAAGGGGCGAATAGAACATGAAGCGCACCTGTGCGTTTTGCTGGCAGCACGTTGCGTAACAGCAGCATGTTTCCTTGCTCATATGGAATTACATTAGTATCAGCACTGTAGCGGAGCTCTCTGCCCCATCCTGTAGTCACACACAGCATCTCCCAGTTTTGTCAGCAGGCACCTTATCGTACATGGCATGCTGTCTGTAGAAAGAAATGCTCAGGCTCTCCCATTTACACACTCGGCTGCACGCTGCTGCACACACACACTACGCACGCGCATATTGACACACACCTGACGCACCGACGAAGGTTCCATGTTGCGTGAAGTAAATAAAGCTGGATAAATTGCTCTCTAGAGAGGCAAATAGATTGCATGTGCTGCACAACGTACCTGTTATTGCTGGTTTTTGATGAGCGTTTTTTTTCCTGCATAGAATGGAAAAATATTTCAACTGTAGAAAAGCTAGATTGTTCGATTCCTGTACCTTTGAATCCTTGTGTTTTGTGAAGTTAGCAGTGCTGCCAGGTGGAAGTCACAATTCTGCAATATTACTTTTAAGGAAAAATATGTATGTTTTCAATTTGGCAGCTGTTGGGTTGGTGAGGAAGAAAAAATGTTGTATGCTTTAAAGTGAATCCCACTGATTTTGCACATCAAAATGTATTCACAAGTCCTGAACAAAGTTATAAAAAGCCCTATAACTCACTAGAAGCTACATAGGAAATTTGATACAGCACCTCAAGCGATGCCACTTATTCTGAAGACTGCAAGTTGGAAAACCTGAAGGCAAAGAGACATCTGCAGCTCACACTTTATCTCTATTTGAGCCTCAAGGCTAGCCACTAATAACAGATCCAAATATCTGGCCAAATGTTAGTTTCACTGAGGGTAATTTAGTCACCAGGTTCAAGAGTGCATGGAATAACAAGTATATCTCTGGTTCTACTGCGTCAATTTTGATCCTTTTTTCATTTTGAGACTGAGAATGTTATGGGAATGCTGTGGCAATTTGATGGAGTTTTCATTGAATGTAGCATTTATTATTTTAAAAAAATATATCCAGATCCATCCCATATGCACAGTGTATGGGCAGTGTGTAATTTGTGGTTATCTTTCACCGCTCTTAGTTTTACTGAGATTTTGTGTGAAATAAAATGATGTGAAATAAGGATACACATTATATTGTTTTGGCGCTGACATTGCAATGTTTGCATGCTCAATAGTCACATCATAGAAACTTGACTTACACAATTCTTATTTTCCATGTCTAATCTACAAAGGAAGTCTTTCCACTCTTAAATATTCTGAGTTTTTTTTTAACTTCATTCACAAGATATAGAGTTTGCTGACATGCGGCAAAATGGACGAGGAACAGGAGAGAAACAATAAAAGGAAGATTTGGTTGCAAAAACAGACACTACGTCAGTTGTGTGGCAGTATTTCCACTACAGACTGGATGGTGTTGACCAAAAACAGGTGTAGCTGTTGCCACCATATGAGGCAACATGACTAATATGTCTGACCATTTAAATCAGCATCACAAAGCTCTGTATGACGATATGAATGCCATACAAAACAAAAAAACATTCTGGATGTCTTTGCTAGTGTTACTCCATAAGAGGAAGGTTTCAAAACAGCTTCTTTTATCATTATTATTATTATTGTCATTATTTGAGCCCCATATGCACTCCCCTACATTATCACACAAATCATTGTACAGTGATTAATCCTTTAGTCATATAGAGTTATATAGAGTCATTAAAGTGGCATGATTAAAAAATCCCCTATTTCTTATATTGCAATACATATCACAGAAAAACTAAGAATCATAAAGTCATACAGCGCTAATGTGAAAGCTCTGTTGAAGTCAACAGTATTTCAAAATGTGAGAATGTTGTGATGTATCACTCCTCAAAGCTCAGACAAAGACACTCAAGCATCCAAACACTCTCTCACTCTGGCTAATGCATTATAAAAGCAAGAATGGAGCGCTAAGATGCATTATTTTCCAAATTGCATCAAAACTGACATCCAGGATATTATCCTTAAGCTTGTTACAGAAAGTGTTTGGACTGTTTGCCAGCTATCATGTCAAAAATCACAGTCTTCCTAATTGGCATTTTGGTACGTTGATAAATACAAGGCTGTCAGCAGATGTCAGTTTCCTCACACACTGTGCACAGAACAAATGTGCAGTCACAGGCAAATACAGACATGCAGCTCAAAAGAAAACCCACAGCTAGCAAACATAAGCAGACATAAACATAGCCGATATTTTATATATATAAGTACAAAAACAGATAAACACAAACTAGATGACAAACTTAGTGTGTTTTTATTTAGGTCACATTGTTGCTGAACACAAACAGGTCTGTATTCTGGTTTTGCTGTGCCAAAAGTAATTTCACTTTGCAGTGCAAAAAAATAGAAAAAAAATAGAATAGCCATGTAATAACTTACATGTATCTTTATTTATTGATGGAGAGGGATGCATTCTGCATATAAAGCATGTGACATGGCTCTACAAAACAGAATTCTATAAATATGCTATTTCTCTGCATTGTTTCTGTCTTGTTCTTTTCGTTTTTATGCAGCTTAAAGCACATAGACTTACTACTGTGTATCAGATATTTACCTCAAAACAACTGATGAAAGATCAATATTAATAATTGGAAAGTGGAAAATTTGATGGTTAAAATGTTGAAGATTTTTTTTTTTCCACTGACCATCATCGATAATATCAAAGTGACTGATAGTGTTGTACCTCATGCAAGAAATGCTTTTGGTGCCATAATCACAAACCTGCTTTCTGCCTGAACAGCGTCTCTACAATGATTAGCATTAATGCCACATCATGAGGGAGACTAGCTAATGTCATTGATTTGTGTTTTGATAGCTGTTCATGCACAGATCTGTTACACAGATTTTCTGTCTGTGCCTCTGTTGTGATGTTTCACCTTTTTGCTCTTCTCTGCAGGTATGATCTCGACTGCAAGAGTGACAACCTCTCTAAACACGTGAGTGTCTCCTTCACCTCCGCTGTTCAACAGTCAGCCACGCAGTTCATTGAATTATCATACAGCCACAGTTACCCTTCCAGTTAAATAGCAGCCTGATTTAATCTGAATGTTGGGGGAGAGAGTGGTGTAACAGGAGCAAAGCAATCATGTTGGCATTTAAAATCACCTAAAGATTCTTCTGACCCAGACCAAAGACATTCAGAAGACTGGTACAACACAGTTTCTCCCTGCAGAAATGTTTCTGACATGCTCGCTTTTTGTTTTTGTTTGCGACGCTGTTACAAGACAGTAAGTTGTTACTCTTAAAGCTTACAGTCACATACTGTTTCTGTACAGTGTTGTGATGGAATGAATGCTGGCAGTACATGGGAGAAAAGATACAATTGAACATAATTTCTGCTGATATTTTGTAAAATGTTGTAAATGAAATATGTTTGCATACTTATCAGATCAGTTTGTTTTACTAATTTAAGGCCTATTTGCATGGGACTAGAACTACATGGTGACCTCTATCAGTTTGTAGTAACTGCAGAGGTAGTCTGATGTTTTCTCTGCACTTTTCTTCTCCTTCTGTCTTGCTTTAGAATTATAAACGCAAAGTCGTCAATTACAAATGGAAGTTTGGAGCTTGTTAGTACAAATTCAGTAGGCTCATATCATGACACAATATGAAGCCATTGACAGGAAGCTGAAGTCCATCAGAAGAGTAACCAGGATGAATAGGCAGATAACATGTATGGCAGCATGGAGCAAGGGACATTTTGCAGTCTGTCTGCACTCTCAACAGCTGCATTCAATGTTAAATGTAGTTTGGAGTCTTTGCTTGTGCCGTGTGAATACAGCATGAAACAGCATGTGGAGGTACTTTGTAGATCATGTAAGGTCCCCAAAGTTTGAATGAAGCTTTATTTAATTTAACCTCTGTCATTGCTCCTCTCCAAATGTGTGAAACTGTCGAATTTACCAAAAGATTAAGTTTGCAATCACACTGCTTACTAGCCTTCCGCAAATTTGTTTGACAATTCACATTTAATGGAAAACATAACATCTGGCTGGACTACAATTACTGACTATAATTTTTCCTGAGTTTTTTTTTTATTGCTTTTTTTTAACACAAGTCACCTTACAATAAGTCAGGAGAAGGAAATGTAGGTTGATGGTGAGCATATAAAGTGCAGTAATTGTGGGTCTTGTGTGCAATATTCGTTCAGGTTAGGGCAGGATTCTTGTTCTGGTTAAATGTCAAGGTGAATGTAAACTTGCCCTGTTTATGCTACAAGTCACTGTTAATTATTTCAACAGTTAACCAAGAATACTATGTTTCTCTACACCCAGATATTTGAATTGTTTTAAGAGAAACATTAAAATTGTTGCCAGTGTATTTTACTTATATGTTATTTCTGGAAGAAGCTCCAACTTGCAAGTGATTGATAGATTATGATTATCACAAAAAAATGATGAATTTATCAACTAACTGTTATGAACCCTACTGTAGAAATGCTTTCCAGAATGTAAGCATTTCAACAGTTAAACATTTGTTGTTCTTTGTGCTCTGAGTTTCTGCACATTCAATTTGAAAAATAATGGATATTACATTTCAAGTGCCAAATCTAAGCTTTCATTCGAGTAGGTTTATATCTGTGTTAAAAAAAGTCCAAGTAATCTAACTCTTAAATATATGGTTAGGAGCTCACTTATGGTTCAGAGTTTACTGAGGGCTGTGAGTTACCATTTAGATTGAAATGTTGTCTGTCAATATGAGGAGTAAAAAGGCGACCACCATTTAGTGCCAGTGATCGTAAACAGGCAGCTAAAGCAATCAAAGAACTTTTCAGGGTGAAGAGGTGGAATATCTGTGACTGATCTCCGTCTGACTGAGCTGCATTTCACCTGCTTAAAGCCAGACTGGAGGCACAGAGACCCAACAACAAACAAGAGCTGAAGGTGGCTGCTGCAACGACCTGGGAGCGCATCACCAGGCAAGACAGGAAGCATCTGTTTATGTCTGCAAGCCACAGACTCCAGACAGAGACTGACTGCGAAGGATTTTACACAAAATATTGGATATGATAAACTTCGGTCACCATGTGTTAAATGACTGTTTCTCTCACACAGTCTCTTATCTATTAAGAATGTAAACGATGAGACTTGGTGCTTTTTTTGTAGTCGATGTAGAAGTTATTATTTTATTTCCAATGTAATATGTTGAAGCAGAGACTGACAGTTGAAATGGGTGCCTCATCAATATAACTAAGAGATGCCATAGCAATACAAACAGTATCTTTGGTCACTGAGCACTGGTGTTATGAGGGAGGCACAGCTCATCAAAATGATCAAATAGACAAGCCACAAAAAAGAAATCTGCAATTTGACAGGCTTTTCCTGACTCTAAAGCACATTAATATGAGAGGCAACTGCTGACAGGCTTTAATAAAGATGAGATTGTATCAGCTTTGTCATGTCTTATCAGACTTCTGTTTAGTTCTGCTCATGCTCTCTCTCAGTGCAGTTTTGCAAATATCCAGCATATCCTCATGCCACTGCTGATTACAGATCCTGCCTTTCTTTGTCAAAATCGGCCTTCGAGTTCATTTAAAGCCTGTAACTTCAGATTTGAGTGACCTGCTGTCCCGTCCTTCACTTTCACTCCCAGCAGGAGTTTCAGCAGCCCCCTGCTCCTGTTCTCTCTGTAACCACAGCTCCACCTCAACACCCAGCCTCCCAAAACCCTTCCTATTACCGCCCTCATCCTCACTGCCAACTGCTGCTGGAGTTCTTTTCCTCAGCCCCAACCCCAGCGTGCCCCCGGCTGCCACTGCAAGCGCCGAGCAATGTGAGCGCAGCGACTCACTCTAAGCATGAAGGCTGAGGACGCTTGGATGCATCCTGTCGTCGCCGTGGATGTGTGGGATTGGAGATCTGGCACGCAGTGATGGCTCCATTGTACAGGCAGTCCATCCCCAGTCGCACGGCTATAAATAACAGAAAATGGGAAGAAAAAAAATGCAAATGCACACAAGTACAGTATCTCATGTGGCAGCTTCAGTGGCAACCTTTGAGGATGCCTCCTCCCGCACATCACAGCAGATGTTTTCCCTGTGCCATATGGTATACATACCTTGTGCAGATATGGCTGCAGGGGATGATGTGCAGAGATAGGTCATACAGTAGATTCTAATTAAGGGCTGGATATGTGGATGTTGCTTTTTAATCCTGACTGACACAATTATTCAACTGTTGTGTAATTTTGTGGTACGCCAATATCCTCTTTACAAACGGTGATGTCATTGTTAGAAAAAAAAATACAAGACGTGTGGAAGTTTTCTCAAGAACTTTTTGACTTGAACACTCATTTCAGCATTTTTGTTATTACAGTATTTCGATATTTGATGTTGTTTGCGATTGGATAGTTCACTGCACCAGAGAGATGTTCTTCAAAGTGAAATTAACTGATTAGAGAGGCATGTTGAACCTAAAGTCAAAATTTTCAGTGTCTTGATGATGATTGATGCTGCACAGTTAACCTGCCATGA
>CM009711.1:23766695-23793945 GCA_003047355.2 Amphiprion percula
TCATGGCAGGTTAACTGTGCAGCATCAATCATCATCAAGACACTGAAAATTTTGACTTTAGGTTCAACATGCCTCTCTAATCAGTTAATTTCACTTTGAAGAACATCTCTCTGGTGCAGTGAACTATCCAATCGCAAACAACATCAAATATCGAAATACTGTAATAACAAAAATGCTGAAATGAGTGTTCAAGTCAAAAAGTTCTTGAGAAAACTTCCACACGTCTTGTATTTTTTTTTCTAACAATGACATCACCGTTTGTAAAGAGGATATTGGCGTACCACAAAATTACACAACAGTTGAATAATTGTGTCAGTCAGGATTAAAAAGCAACATCCACATATCCAGCCCTTAATTAGAATCTACTGTATGACCTATCTCTGCACATCATCCCCTGCAGCCATATCTGCACAAGGTATGTATACCATATGGCACAGGGAAAACATCTGCTGTGATGTGCGGGAGGAGGCATCCTCAAAGGTTGCCACTGAAGCTGCCACATGAGATACTGTACTTGTGTGCATTTGCATTTTTTTTCTTCCCATTTTCTGTTATTTATAGCCGTGCGACTGGGGATGGACTGCCTGTACAATGGAGCCATCACTGCGTGCCAGATCTCCAATCCCACACATCCACGGCGACGACAGGATGCATCCAAGCGTCCTCAGCCTTCATGCTTAGAGTGAGTCGCTGCGCTCACATTGCTCGGCGCTTGCAGTGGCAGCCGGGGGCACGCTGGGGTTGGGGCTGAGGAAAAGAACTCCAGCAGCAGTTGGCAGTGAGGATGAGGGCGGTAATAGGAAGGGTTTTGGGAGGCTGGGTGTTGAGGTGGAGCTGTGGTTACAGAGAGAACAGGAGCAGGGGGCTGCTGAAACTCCTGCTGGGAGTGAAAGTGAAGGACGGGACAGCAGGTCACTCAAATCTGAAGTTACAGGCTTTAAATGAACTCGAAGGCCGATTTTGACAAAGAAAGGCAGGATCTGTAATCAGCAGTGGCATGAGGATATGCTGGATATTTGCAAAACTGCACTGAGAGAGAGCATGAGCAGAACTAAACAGAAGTCTGATAAGACATGACAAAGCTGATACAATCTCATCTTTATTAAAGCCTGTCAGCAGTTGCCTCTCATATTAATGTGCTTTAGAGTCAGGAAAAGCCTGTCAAATTGCAGATTTCTTTTTTGTGGCTTGTCTATTTGATCATTTTGATGAGCTGTGCCTCCCTCATAACACCAGTGCTCAGTGACCAAAGATACTGTTTGTATTGCTATGGCATCTCTTAGTTATATTGATGAGGCACCCATTTCAACTGTCAGTCTCTGCTTCAACATATTACATTGGAAATAAAATAATAACTTCTACATCGACTACAAAAAAAGCACCAAGTCTCATCGTTTACATTCTTAATAGATAAGAGACTGTGTGAGAGAAACAGTCATTTAACACATGGTGACCGAAGTTTATCATATCCAATATTTTGTGTAAAATCCTTCGCAGTCAGTCTCTGTCTGGAGTCTGTGGCTTGCAGACATAAACAGATGCTTCCTGTCTTGCCTGGTGATGCGCTCCCAGGTCGTTGCAGCAGCCACCTTCAGCTCTTGTTTGTTGTTGGGTCTCTGTGCCTCCAGTCTGGCTTTAAGCAGGTGAAATGCAGCTCAGTCAGACGGAGATCAGTCACAGATATTCCACCTCTTCACCCTGAAAAGTTCTTTGATTGCTTTAGCTGCCTGTTTACGATCACTGGCACTAAATGGTGGTCGCCTTTTTACTCCTCATATTGACAGACAACATTTCAATCTAAATGGTAACTCACAGCCCTCAGTAAACTCTGAACCATAAGTGAGCTCCTAACCATATATTTAAGAGTTAGATTACTTGGACTTTTTTTAACACAGATATAAACCTACTCGAATGAAAGCTTAGATTTGGCACTTGAAATGTAATATCCATTATTTTTCAAATTGAATGTGCAGAAACTCAGAGCACAAAGAACAACAAATGTTTAACTGTTGAAATGCTTACATTCTGGAAAGCATTTCTACAGTAGGGTTCATAACAGTTAGTTGATAAATTCATCATTTTTTTGTGATAATCATAATCTATCAATCACTTGCAAGTTGGAGCTTCTTCCAGAAATAACATATAAGTAAAATACACTGGCAACAATTTTAATGTTTCTCTTAAAACAATTCAAATATCTGGGTGTAGAGAAACATAGTATTCTTGGTTAACTGTTGAAATAATTAACAGTGACTTGTAGCATAAACAGGGCAAGTTTACATTCACCTTGACATTTAACCAGAACAAGAATCCTGCCCTAACCTGAACGAATATTGCACACAAGACCCACAATTACTGCACTTTATATGCTCACCATCAACCTACATTTCCTTCTCCTGACTTATTGTAAGGTGACTTGTGTTAAAAAAAAGCAATAAAAAAAAAACTCAGGAAAAATTATAGTCAGTAATTGTAGTCCAGCCAGATGTTATGTTTTCCATTAAATGTGAATTGTCAAACAAATTTGCGGAAGGCTAGTAAGCAGTGTGATTGCAAACTTAATCTTTTGGTAAATTCGACAGTTTCACACATTTGGAGAGGAGCAATGACAGAGGTTAAATTAAATAAAGCTTCATTCAAACTTTGGGGACCTTACATGATCTACAAAGTACCTCCACATGCTGTTTCATGCTGTATTCACACGGCACAAGCAAAGACTCCAAACTACATTTAACATTGAATGCAGCTGTTGAGAGTGCAGACAGACTGCAAAATGTCCCTTGCTCCATGCTGCCATACATGTTATCTGCCTATTCATCCTGGTTACTCTTCTGATGGACTTCAGCTTCCTGTCAATGGCTTCATATTGTGTCATGATATGAGCCTACTGAATTTGTACTAACAAGCTCCAAACTTCCATTTGTAATTGACGACTTTGCGTTTATAATTCTAAAGCAAGACAGAAGGAGAAGAAAAGTGCAGAGAAAACATCAGACTACCTCTGCAGTTACTACAAACTGATAGAGGTCACCATGTAGTTCTAGTCCCATGCAAATAGGCCTTAAATTAGTAAAACAAACTGATCTGATAAGTATGCAAACATATTTCATTTACAACATTTTACAAAATATCAGCAGAAATTATGTTCAATTGTATCTTTTCTCCCATGTACTGCCAGCATTCATTCCATCACAACACTGTACAGAAACAGTATGTGACTGTAAGCTTTAAGAGTAACAACTTACTGTCTTGTAACAGCGTCGCAAACAAAAACAAAAAGCGAGCATGTCAGAAACATTTCTGCAGGGAGAAACTGTGTTGTACCAGTCTTCTGAATGTCTTTGGTCTGGGTCAGAAGAATCTTTAGGTGATTTTAAATGCCAACATGATTGCTTTGCTCCTGTTACACCACTCTCTCCCCCAACATTCAGATTAAATCAGGCTGCTATTTAACTGGAAGGGTAACTGTGGCTGTATGATAATTCAATGAACTGCGTGGCTGACTGTTGAACAGCGGAGGTGAAGGAGACACTCACGTGTTTAGAGAGGTTGTCACTCTTGCAGTCGAGATCATACCTGCAGAGAAGAGCAAAAAGGTGAAACATCACAACAGAGGCACAGACAGAAAATCTGTGTAACAGATCTGTGCATGAACAGCTATCAAAACACAAATCAATGACATTAGCTAGTCTCCCTCATGATGTGGCATTAATGCTAATCATTGTAGAGACGCTGTTCAGGCAGAAAGCAGGTTTGTGATTATGGCACCAAAAGCATTTCTTGCATGAGGTACAACACTATCAGTCACTTTGATATTATCGATGATGGTCAGTGGAAAAAAAAAAATCTTCAACATTTTAACCATCAAATTTTCCACTTTCCAATTATTAATATTGATCTTTCATCAGTTGTTTTGAGGTAAATATCTGATACACAGTAGTAAGTCTATGTGCTTTAAGCTGCATAAAAACGAAAAGAACAAGACAGAAACAATGCAGAGAAATAGCATATTTATAGAATTCTGTTTTGTAGAGCCATGTCACATGCTTTATATGCAGAATGCATCCCTCTCCATCAATAAATAAAGATACATGTAAGTTATTACATGGCTATTCTATTTTTTTTCTATTTTTTTGCACTGCAAAGTGAAATTACTTTTGGCACAGCAAAACCAGAATACAGACCTGTTTGTGTTCAGCAACAATGTGACCTAAATAAAAACACACTAAGTTTGTCATCTAGTTTGTGTTTATCTGTTTTTGTACTTATATATATAAAATATCGGCTATGTTTATGTCTGCTTATGTTTGCTAGCTGTGGGTTTTCTTTTGAGCTGCATGTCTGTATTTGCCTGTGACTGCACATTTGTTCTGTGCACAGTGTGTGAGGAAACTGACATCTGCTGACAGCCTTGTATTTATCAACGTACCAAAATGCCAATTAGGAAGACTGTGATTTTTGACATGATAGCTGGCAAACAGTCCAAACACTTTCTGTAACAAGCTTAAGGATAATATCCTGGATGTCAGTTTTGATGCAATTTGGAAAATAATGCATCTTAGCGCTCCATTCTTGCTTTTATAATGCATTAGCCAGAGTGAGAGAGTGTTTGGATGCTTGAGTGTCTTTGTCTGAGCTTTGAGGAGTGATACATCACAACATTCTCACATTTTGAAATACTGTTGACTTCAACAGAGCTTTCACATTAGCGCTGTATGACTTTATGATTCTTAGTTTTTCTGTGATATGTATTGCAATATAAGAAATAGGGGATTTTTTAATCATGCCACTTTAATGACTCTATATAACTCTATATGACTAAAGGATTAATCACTGTACAATGATTTGTGTGATAATGTAGGGGAGTGCATATGGGGCTCAAATAATGACAATAATAATAATAATGATAAAAGAAGCTGTTTTGAAACCTTCCTCTTATGGAGTAACACTAGCAAAGACATCCAGAATGTTTTTTTGTTTTGTATGGCATTCATATCGTCATACAGAGCTTTGTGATGCTGATTTAAATGGTCAGACATATTAGTCATGTTGCCTCATATGGTGGCAACAGCTACACCTGTTTTTGGTCAACACCATCCAGTCTGTAGTGGAAATACTGCCACACAACTGACGTAGTGTCTGTTTTTGCAACCAAATCTTCCTTTTATTGTTTCTCTCCTGTTCCTCGTCCATTTTGCCGCATGTCAGCAAACTCTATATCTTGTGAATGAAGTTAAAAAAAAACTCAGAATATTTAAGAGTGGAAAGACTTCCTTTGTAGATTAGACATGGAAAATAAGAATTGTGTAAGTCAAGTTTCTATGATGTGACTATTGAGCATGCAAACATTGCAATGTCAGCGCCAAAACAATATAATGTGTATCCTTATTTCACATCATTTTATTTCACACAAAATCTCAGTAAAACTAAGAGCGGTGAAAGATAACCACAAATTACACACTGCCCATACACTGTGCATATGGGATGGATCTGGATATATTTTTTTAAAATAATAAATGCTACATTCAATGAAAACTCCATCAAATTGCCACAGCATTCCCATAACATTCTCAGTCTCAAAATGAAAAAAGGATCAAAATTGACGCAGTAGAACCAGAGATATACTTGTTATTCCATGCACTCTTGAACCTGGTGACTAAATTACCCTCAGTGAAACTAACATTTGGCCAGATATTTGGATCTGTTATTAGTGGCTAGCCTTGAGGCTCAAATAGAGATAAAGTGTGAGCTGCAGATGTCTCTTTGCCTTCAGGTTTTCCAACTTGCAGTCTTCAGAATAAGTGGCATCGCTTGAGGTGCTGTATCAAATTTCCTATGTAGCTTCTAGTGAGTTATAGGGCTTTTTATAACTTTGTTCAGGACTTGTGAATACATTTTGATGTGCAAAATCAGTGGGATTCACTTTAAAGCATACAACATTTTTTCTTCCTCACCAACCCAACAGCTGCCAAATTGAAAACATACATATTTTTCCTTAAAAGTAATATTGCAGAATTGTGACTTCCACCTGGCAGCACTGCTAACTTCACAAAACACAAGGATTCAAAGGTACAGGAATCGAACAATCTAGCTTTTCTACAGTTGAAATATTTTTCCATTCTATGCAGGAAAAAAAACGCTCATCAAAAACCAGCAATAACAGGTACGTTGTGCAGCACATGCAATCTATTTGCCTCTCTAGAGAGCAATTTATCCAGCTTTATTTACTTCACGCAACATGGAACCTTCGTCGGTGCGTCAGGTGTGTGTCAATATGCGCGTGCGTAGTGTGTGTGTGCAGCAGCGTGCAGCCGAGTGTGTAAATGGGAGAGCCTGAGCATTTCTTTCTACAGACAGCATGCCATGTACGATAAGGTGCCTGCTGACAAAACTGGGAGATGCTGTGTGTGACTACAGGATGGGGCAGAGAGCTCCGCTACAGTGCTGATACTAATGTAATTCCATATGAGCAAGGAAACATGCTGCTGTTACGCAACGTGCTGCCAGCAAAACGCACAGGTGCGCTTCATGTTCTATTCCCCTTGCCTCTGTCACTCCCAAATGTTCATAAATGATTCATTTAATTTTATTTAATTATGAGAGGCTCAAACAGGGACAGAGTAAGAGAAAGAGAGAGAGTGAGTAGGAAAAACGCACGCCACTCATGTAGCCTGTGTCTGATGATTTGGCTGCACATGCTCACACACACCCACACACACACACACACACACACACACCACACACACACACACACACACACACACGCGCGCACGCACACACACACACACACACACACACACACACACACACACACACACAACACACACACAGGCACCACACACCACACACACACACACACACACACACACACCACACACACACCAGAGGAGTGTTCGCTGGAGTAAATGTTCCTCGGCGCCTTGTGAGCACACATTTGCCGCGTGCAACTGGACGAGTGTGTGTTTGTGCAGATGACATCATTGTGCATCGCCCACTGGGCCAGACAGGATTCTCTTGGTCCTGTGCAGTCTGTCTTGCGGGGGAGCGCCTGCTCAGAGCTCCATTTGAACTGAGCAATGATGACTAATGATGGCACACAAACAAATAGGGCCGGATAGGCAGGCAAACAACAGACAGCACACTGACACTTGAACTTCGTTTTCTAACGGCTTCAATGAAGCCTCCATAAAGCCTTCATAGCAACTGATACGAGATGCTACACAAATGTTTAGCATAACTTTCCGTGTATTCACAGCTGAAAATGGTGTTGGAAGATTGTCCAGAATTTTACCAAAAATACTGCGATAATTCCTAAGCCATGCATGTGTTTCTTTAGAGTTCAGATCCACTTACTATAAAGCTGGGTACAAGAGTATTTGCACAATGATACAATTTTTGTATTTTGGCCTCTCAACACAACAACAGTGGATCTGAAATGAAGCAATTGAGGTACACACCGAGCAGCCGCAAGGAAAAACCACTCACAGGTGAAGTGAATACCATTGATTATCTTGTTTAATGCAATGTTCTGCTGGTAAACCTTTGGTCCTGGCATCATGTGGATGTGACTTTCTTTTATTTCTTTCTGGGTGAGTATTTCACTTCATTTTTATTATTTTTTTTAGATCTGATCCAATTTGCCACACTTGATTAGAGAACCATCTACCAGGGGGCTTCTGCTGGCTTCACTGAGCAGTCATGTTTTTAAAAAAGAAAAAAAAAACTGCTACGAGGGGCACTGTGCATGGCCAGCAGTGAGATGAGGGTTAACAGGATTTCCAGGCACAGATAGCAGCAACACAGGCAGAGTGTGTCGTGGCTTGGGGTCTTTGGATAAAGAGAGCGTGGGATTGTTCAGCATCTATACAGGCAGTTTGTGGGGAGCTCAGTGGTGTCTGGCTGTATGGAAGTCCTGAAGGGTTTTGAGCCCATATGTAGAAGTAAGGGCAGCAGAGGAGGTAGTGAAGGGCTGCTGGAGCTGCAGGAGCTACAGTAAAAGACTTCCAGACCTCAGGACAGAAGCTGAGGGGAGCAGGAGGCAGGCCATTTTTCTTGTTTTGAGGGCAGACATGCGTGGGTGTGTGTGTGTGCGTGTGTGTGTGTGTGTGTGTGGTGTGTGTGTGTGTGTGTGTGTGTGTGTCTGTGTGTGTGTGGAGGCAGCCATGTCCTAGCTGCGAGTGATCATAGAAGAAGACAGTAACGGGGCATGATGCTCACCCACTCACAACAAACCCTGCAGGGAGCCGACTAGGCCCCACACATTCACACACTCACACACACACCACCATCCTTCATCACCCACTCTTGATTGCTTGTCGTCTCCTAACATCTTGCATGATACTCTGGCACTGCATTCTTTCAGCACACACAAATAAACACATGAATGTTAATAAAAAACATGCACGCGCAGAAAATATCACTGCGGTTATTTATTCTCTCCTCTACAGAGAAAACACACACACATAACATACACTTTCAAAAACAAATAACAAACATATGCTCACATTTACTGGTGCATGCACATACACACTTTACCAACCTGAAGGTACAAACACAAACCTGAACACTTCACTCCTAAATATATGCATAGAATCTTAGGTACTGACAGACTGCATAAATAGAAATACAATGCACTGCACCCAATGACACACACACACACACACACACACAGAATCCAACAGCTAGCATCTCTCCTTGACCTTCATTGTAGCCTCCCACGGCTTGTAAGCAGCATGTGGCCCCGCTGACAGGCCAACAAGTAAACAAACAAAAGGGCCATTCCATATTTCATGAGCCACCACAGGGATATACAGTGAATATGCGTAGGGCTCGAAAACAATAGAGAAAAATTCATGCCACCTTATCATAATTACTTGGACAGCTCGTCTTTTAGAGCAACATGAGGAAATGTGAGTTGTTGTTGTGTTTTTTTTTTAACTTAACGCACCGCAATCTGAAATACAGGTGTGTCTCTTGCAGAAATGTAAATGTTTATTATTAGCTACGATAAGAACTTTTCTGTCATATAATTCACCAGGAAATCTGTCATTATCAAAACATCTGAATTTAATGAACAATCATTCAATCTGCATTTTTTCTAACAGCCAGAAGGCGACGACTCTTTTGGTTCCAAAGAGAAGTCTGACTGAATAGAGATCTTTGAGAAATTGACTCTACTTCTCACTAGATTTGTTTGACATTTTCCAATGAGTTTAGGCTTCAAGTTTCAAGACTTTTTGAATACAACATGCTGTTCATTTTGTAAATTGTAGTTCCATTTAGAGTCAAATAGATGATAAAGCAGAGCATGTTTAAGGGTGATGTCACAGTCTCTACATTCAGCTTTTATATAGTGTGTAAGAGATTGTAAGTCCAAATCACTGTGGTGAAATTTGGCCCTGGAGTTACTATTTGCAAGTCTTAACTTGTTCGCATGATTCCAATTTTTTAAAATACATATATAGACAAAGTTTTAGTACATTTGTTATCCGTTTGTAAAATGTCATTTCTGATGTGAAAATAACTGTGTTAATAATATCAAAAACTCTGACAAATAATTTGTTTTTAATTGTGCTCTGTTCTCAATCAATCAAGTGCCATATCATTCAGTGTAGTCGATTGTTTCCCTTCATCTAATCTGATCTTTTGCTTTCTAAATTGTGACTGTTGCCTGTTCCATGTGTACCCATGATGCTCTGTTCTACTCTAACTTTTAATATTTGGAGCATGAACATCTCTTCTTGGTGTAATATGGGTTGTTGTCTAAATGAACTGAGCTGTAATTCAAGGAAAGGGAAGGAAAGTGCTTGATTTATGCCTCACAATCACTGGCTTCTTCGTCAGCTACTTGGCTACCAGCGGACTAATCATACTCATGCAGGGGCATTATGCCAAACTTATACTTGACTATCACTGTAGTCATACATCCGCACAAGTGCTGTTGGCTGCTGCAGGTCAATACACATCTCCATCCTACTCTTTTTGCACCATTTTTTTAATACTGTGGATGTAATGTTGATGTAAACTACCGGTCAAAAGTTTGGGGTCACTCAGAAATGTTCTTATTTTTGAAAGAAAAGCAGCCTTTTTTTTCAATGAAGATAACATTAATCAGAAATACAGTCTAGACATTGTTAATATGATAAATAACTATTCAAGCTGGAAACGGCTGATTTTTAATGGAATATCTACATAGGGGTACAGACGCCCATTTCCATCACTCCTGTGTTCTAATGGTACACTGTGTTATCTAATGGTCTTGAAAGGCTTATTGATGATTAGAAAACCCTAGTGCAATTATGAGTTTTCACAGAAAACATAAATTGCCTGGATGACCCCAAACTTTTGAACAGTAGTGTATATGTATCATTAGGGGTAAGTTCTCCAAGCAAAGTCATTGTTGCAGCTCAAGTTCTTTGATGTATGAAATTAAAGCTGAAGTAGACACAAACCTAGAAAGAATCTGGAAAATTTTGAAAGTCCTCCGTCTAACCCATTGTGCTGCCTGATCCGGTTGTCACCATGGGCTTTGCTGCTATTAATACAGTCTCATCTGATCAGTGAAAAGCTCTGTGAACCACCTGACTTAAATACCTTTTGAATTAAGATATATACCGAAAGATTAATATGGATCTTTTTTGCCCAATGGTGTCCGAAAATGCCGCTTACCTTCACTTTAATCAGTAAAAAAGTATGGCTTTACAAAGTCAAATTTCCAGTGTCACACATTCTTTCACTGCTCCAGGCATGGAGAGTTTCTAGAGTTCAAAATGTCAATAGACTCATCGAGTTGCCACATACAACATAAAATGATACACACTGGAATCGTCTGAATTTGAATGAAGACACACATTGAAAATCATGTCTACAAAAGCTTGTGTGAAATATTATGCATGAGGAAACTTAAGAGGATGGGATGTTGAAATGAGAGACACAGAAGGTGTTTGTTGTTTTCCACTATGGTAACTGAAAAATCCCCTCTTTTTGCAAAGCATGTTCTATTTAAGCTCTGGGAGACTCTATGCTGACCCAGAGATACCCACTCAGCGCTTAAGGCAGTCAATTAAAATTGTATGATCAACTGTGTCAAATGCCGCACTTAGGTCTAAAAGGATTAAGACCAAGCAATCTTTTGCATCTGCTGTTAAAATGTGCTTATTTGTGACTTTCTTAGGGGCTTTTTGTCAACTACATAGCACCCTAAAACGTGACTTGAATCTATTAAAATATAATGTGAGGAAAAAAAGATTAATAAAAGTGGCTTTAGGGTGTTTGTTCCATTAACATACTGCTGTGACGACAAAGTTGTCATTTTGTTGGATACTACGATGAAACGACCAACACCAAATGGACCATCATAAAATGAGTGATTCACTGTGGCCATCTGACCCGATGTTGTCTTAAAGTGTTGTATGAATGGGATGACTCCAAATGGAAATGCTGGGGAAAAAGTGGCATGAAAAACTTGTCTTTTATTTAAAAGAGAGAAGACTTTACATCTCCCTCTGCGAAAAACCATGAATATTTCAGTCACAACTCAACTTTGCTCCACACAGAGCAGCACTTTCACCCACGCCTGCAGAACACACACAAACGCACAAGAACAAGCACACACACTTCAGCAGGCATAAGTCAATTGTTAACTCACAGGTCAAAGCGTAGATTCTGCCTCTCCTCGAAGAAGTAGTCCAGAATGAATTTTCGGACAAAGTCGGGGTTGAGGGTGTTGTCTATGACTTCTGTCCTGCCGAACTAGAAGACATATGAGAAAAGTGATGTTTGGTTACTGGCTGTAGGACTCCTTCAACTACGCTTACTTTGTTATATATTCAGTTTATAATCCTATAAAAACACTAATTTTATGATGGTTTATTTGTTAAAAGTTGAAAATGTACTCGTTAATGACGCTGTGCCGCAGAATCTTTTGTTCACTAAATTGAACACACTTAAGTGCATTTCCTACCCATAATGTGACAAATGTTTGTGTGCCAACATGCCAATCTGCAAAATCCAAAATCATGAAGTTTACCAGACTGGTGAAGGTTTAGTCATTTCCTACAGCGAACTACTGAATCTGACAAAGTAAGTCCTAAATGTAGGTATCTACATCTGATACTGTAGGTATACTATTTTTTCATATTACAGTAACTTTTAGTGGTAACTTTTCTCTTAAGTTTTCAATTGCAGTAGTAGTTCTAAGGTTAAAACTTAGGCCTAGATATACAGCAAGTACATGCTTTTAAAAATAAACAAAAGGATATTTTTGTAAAAGTCATCACGACTTTATGTTATTTATATATTTATTCATGAAATATATCTATATGTTTTTTTCACAATCAGATCTTTCGTTCAGAGCTATAGAGGAAGAAATGATTACACTTTAACTGATGGAATTTAGGTAGCTAACTATACATCTGACTTTTATTTTATTATTTAGTTAATTTATGTTAAGGAAACCTGACATTTGTTTCTTTTAATCGTTATTGCTGTAATTTGAGGCTTGTTGTGTTTGTAACTGATCTACCCAGTATAGAGCATCCGTACAAAGCAGTGATTAAATAGCATATTAACAAATATAAATCGGTATATCTGAACTGTTTTTCATTCCTTTGCTGATTTTGTGTTTTAGAAGTAAATATTCCAGCTTCACAGGGCTGATGTGGTTTCCATCTGTCACGTAATCATTTGGCATGCTCTTTTAGTTCCTTACATGACGTAAGGAAGTCGGCCAGTCTCAATGGGTGATAGTGGCATGTCAGCCGAATGTTGCGACTTCATGGATCCCAGACAAATGGAAAAACTAGTTAGTGGTTGCAGAAGTCTTCTAATACTCAGAAATAAGACCTGGGGCCTCTTTTGCAAAATTTGCAGCTGTAATTTACAATGTGAGATATTTTTTTCTAAAAAAAAAAAAAAAAAAAAAAATCCATAACTGGTCATCATGTTATCATTTAACAAATACTATAAGCTGGTTCAAAGGAAAGCTTTCTATATATTTTTATTTCTACGAGCCTTGTACTGTTTCAGTATCTAGCTGCCCCCACCATCCCACCACTGTACTCACCTCTCTCCATTCCCTGTTGGCTATTCCTTGAGTGTACAGGACACAAACTGTTGAATTAGAAACAGAGAAGGGGAGACAAACAGGAGAGGGTTAGACTGATTGAAGAGTATTTAACAATGAACAAACAGCGCTGAGAAGTCAGCTGAGAGCGTGTTCTTTCCCTGGACCCCAACATGAGAGGAAAACTCCCTAATTAAATGTTACTAGAACTTTGCTTGCAGCACGATGATATTTCAGAGAGGGGAAGATGAGGGAGCGAAGGGGAGGATGGGGATGGGATGAGTGAGTGTTTGTGTGGGTGGAGGAAACTCCTTCTTATTGACATTCGAGCATCTCCATCCCAAGGAGTCCTGGAGTGTTTTTTGATGACAAACCACTGGTGAGAACAGAGTGAGGCAATCAGCTGGCACTAAAATGACATTTCATTTGCATTTTAGCAGTCGTTACTGTATTCACACACATCTGTCACATGGCAGCGGCTCACAGCTATGAACCCCACTGGGACCAGACACTGTGCTTTAACTGGTAATGAAAGAGTGAATAGTGTGATAGAGGAAATGCAAAGTAAGATTTTATCATGAATAAATTACAGTCGACACTCTCCTTCCAACTGTCAATACAATATAAGTTCTAGATATTTATTTTTAATATGTGACAAAAAAGATGTCATTATGTAGTATGTCATTATTTTTGTAGCTTGTGCATCTTATCTCTTTTCATATATCTGACAACTCGGGCCTCTCCTTGCAAAAGAGATCTTGATCTCAGTAATACAAGTTTGATGAATTAATTTGGAGTGATAATTAAGTGTTCCCTGCACCAGTAATTCCTAGGTTCAAAGTGAGGCCTAGATATAACATACAGTATTCGTATACTACGTACAGGTTTTCTAGATTTATACTAAATGACAGCTTGGAAACATACATACACATAGAAAATATAACACATTAAGCTGTTAAACATATTAAATATGTACAAACATTAACTCAGCCAACTAACAAAGCTAATACTACCTCGCTATCTATTAGTTAACCTATTTTGTTTAAAGTAAAAAGAGGGACATTTAAAGAGCAGACACAACACAAATGAGTTTTTAGGGTAAAGACACACGTAGCTAATCGAATTAAGTTAAAATCAGCTTGTTAATATGATAACTCATTTAAACTGAAGAGCAAAGAAGTTAGAATGTGGTCGACGTATTCACCCTGTCTCATAATTAAGTTCAGCAGTGATGGAAACTGGGTACATTTTCAATTATATTTACAACCTTAAATTATGCTAATAAGAGCTACATGGCCAAATAATGTTAGTGAGGTTGGATTGATCACATTTTCTCACCTTATTTGAAATATACACTAGCAATTATAAAACAAACACATCAAAACTGCACTGGCAAAAGAAGGAGTACTTACATAGACATTAGTCATTACACTAAATATTACTAAAGACTTCCACTAACTTTCAGGTGCAGCTGTTACATAACAGACCAAAACTAGTGGAAAAGCTAACGTTACCTTGCAAAGGAGATAGCAGTAACTCATTTAAGTTAACCGAAGCATAAAGATAATAATATACGCCGCATTGTCCAGTCAAAATTAGATGTAATGATGTAAACTGGGTACATTTTGAATTGAGTACACAACAAATTACCTCAAAGTACCTCCAAGTACAGTTATAATGTCAGTTAAGTCAATGTAATCACATATTTCCACCTCATTCCAAATGGATTACTATGGATACTAACAATTTAAGTGACTGAACAATTTTTTCAGTGTACTAAAATGAGTTTTTACATCAAGTTTAGTTATTGCTAAACTTTCACTCACAGTCACTGCCAGGTGTACTTTTACAGCAAAGACATTAGCTTTACAGAAAATGTTATTACGGGTTTGCCAGTTTTGGCGACTAGTGACAAACTTCCAGGAACATTGTGGCAATGATGAGAAGTTTGCCGCTACAAAACATTTCAGCAGATGGTTTGCCACCAGTTAGTAAACTTTTAGTGAATATGTCAGTTTATGTTTGCCAGCATTTCACAGCATTTCTAGCAACAATGGCCTCTGCCAGGCAGACTAGAATAGTTGCACAAAATATGACACTGCAGCAAATGTGTGGTGACCAAAACTGTTTGCCAGTGACTGAAGCAACCGACTACGTTAGCATTAAGCAGTTTGCGAATATACAATATACAATAAAGGAAGTAGAATTTATGGAATATGGTTCGTAGCATATCCACTCAAACACTCAACTAAAATGATATTTAATAATTCTCTACCCAATGCTGTCCAGCTGAATTCACATTATACTTCAAATTATGGCAATAATTCAAGGAAAAAACATGTTATCCTAATCCTAAATTTTTCCCTCATTCTCAATGAAGACTGTTAGCATTAGCTGAAGATAATGCTGTCACACATTTATTACAAAATATTTATACACAGTAACTACCTGCTGTATATCAAAATGCTGTTTAATATGCTGTAAACTGGAGAGATTTTTAATTAAAGACACGACTATCTTGCTATATGACCAAATAAGTTTAACTAGGCTAAGTTAGCTTGATGTATACCAGGGCTAAGAGTTATACAGATATTACTGATATTTAATAAAGCTAAAAAAGTCACACTAAATTATTAGCTAGCTTAATAAAATCATCTAATGCAGAATTATTTGTTGCTATTTATTTATTTATATTTATTTATTTGTCTTCATATACAGCTACATTAAAAAAGAGTCATATCAACTGTTACTTAAAATTTGCATTTTTTTTACAGGTTGGCCACTCTGTTAGTTAATGTTACGTTACAACTCATGATGCTACAATTCACTGCAAAATGAATCATTACTTAAATCTTTAATAGCCAAGATAGCTCATCTGCTATTATAATGAAACTGATTTAGTTTGACACAGGTAATTAGTGAAACTTTTAAAATGTACAAACTTGGTAATGGATTAATAAATAATTTGTACAATCTAATCCAATCCAGTTGGATAACTTTAAAATTAGTAATTAAAACAGCAAGATACATTTCATCTATCTGTTCACTGTGGCTTAAAACACAAATATCCAAAATTACAGACCTCAAAATACAAAAACTACTGTCTTTTATGGCTGCTGTTTATCACTCTGATCTGAACTGAGCACCATCCTTTGGGAACCATCGTAAAACATACTTTATAAGGAATCCAGAGGAACCTGTTTCCAACTCATTCCACCCGAGCAACAATCATCAGTCTAAAAGGCCACAACAACAACCTCTGCCTGTCCTTGTCCTATTTGCACGAAAGCACTAAAAAAGAAAAAAAGAAATGCAGCAGACATGGGCCTGTCAGCTTATGCTGAGTGCTAAGTAACTACTAAGATGGTCTGCGTGGCTGGTGGACCACCCGTGGGGATCCACAGCATGGATGGTCAACTGGTTGTTTGGTGGTTACAGTATGTTCTGTAAAAAGAAGATTGCAGGTTTGATTTCTGTAGCAGCCATGATTGGTATTTATTCTGTTATTATTATGCACTCGTATGTTTTTGTATTAGTGTTTATGGCAGCCCTTACAGTCTTTGATATCTGTCACACACACAGCAGGGACTCACACGTTCACCATAATTAATAAAGAATGTTAAATGAAGTCCACGTAGTGTGTGGTTAGTGTCGATCAAGACTGCATTCGTAAACCCAACTACCATGTCTAATTTATGGCTACACCTTTAATTCGCTCACAGTAATGACAAAAACACTTGTTCAAATAATCAAAATGTTGCTTTTCTGTTTCTTACGTGACACTGTTTAAACCTGCTGTTTGTATGGAAAAGTAAGTAGATTCATTTTGACAAGTTGGGAGTTTATATTTTATCTGCAGGACAGAGGCTTAGTGAAGCCAAAAGGTGAAATAATTTAAATGCAGCAGAAAAATTCCCGAATAAAGGTCCGGTCAGCAGGGACAGCCATCGAAAAAACAAACAAAAGCCACATGGGCAATCAGATTCACAGAGTCACTGTGAGAGCTGCATTAAAAAAGAATTAGAGTTGATCTTGTGACATCTGATTATGAAGGCAGCACCTTCCACTGAGGCAACACGTGTCATCATTACCGGCAGCATTAATTAATTGTAAATTTATGCCTGAGCTAATGTATGAGATGCCACCAACTGATGAAATGACATGACTGACGTAATCATGGATTCATTAACAGTCGTGACTGTGTGTGAAAATCCTTCCGCTTTCTAAATCATGAGGCCCAACTGATGGATTCCAGTTTCCAAAACTGACATTTTATCATTTAGAACAGAGCTGAAGTGAAGCCCAGATACACTATATGATTACTACCACTTTGCAAGTGGAATGTTCATAGCCGTGTTGAAAATGTCACACTGTTTTTGAGGGCAAACACCAAGAACACATGTCCTAATTACCCTGAGTCGGGCGCGACTGCAGAAGTGCTCAAACTTGCTGTGTTTTGGCAGACTGTCACTGTGGATGCTGTATATGTTGCATTGTGGATGGTGTGCAGCGCGCTGGGGCTCAGCTTGTTGAATATACAGTCATCCTTTAATCTTGCCACGAAGCATCGGATGACACATGGTCTCTGTGTTATTGTGCGGGGGGAAAAGCGATACATCAATCACACGCCTGTAAGTAGCGTTGCATCCTCTCCATCAGTACGGCTGCACTTGCAACTCGGCCTATTCATCAGGCTAATGATGAGGGCAGGAGACTGACAGCAGCATCGCTAACACCATCTCTTTTTGAATGTAGGCGATAGCAACGGTGGATACTTTGATAATGTTCCTGTCTGCTTAATGCCCTTTCCGATCTGCTGAAGCAGACTGATCAAAGCACATCCACATTCATGCATCACAGGAACAACAGCGATCATACACACACATATAAGCACACAAACATGGGCAAACGAGAAACACTGGATTGTTGTTCAGCTTTATAAGCTAATATGAATATGGTACGTGAGCTTGCCTAAGGCCCTCGATGTGTGCGCTTTTGTGTGTGTGTGTGTGTGTGTGTGTGTGTGTGTGTGTGTGTGTGTGTGTGTGTGAGAGCGTGGCTCTGCTGAGGCGGTCTAATGCTGTGTGACTGGGGCCAGTGCTGTCAGCAGAGCAGAGACATGGACGCAGCACAAGTGCCTCCTTGCATAAATGTTGGGATGGGCAGGGCTGCTCATCCTCCTTTCCCATCGTCTGACATTTAAAGGTCCAATCCGCAATTCTGGGAGCTCATCAATTATGGGTTCACACACCACCAACCACAGCTAAAAACACCACAGGGTCCTAGGGATGCATCAATACCACTATCAGGTATCAGTCTGTCTCTGTGCTCATGTACTGCCACATACAAACTACCCAGATACAGCCACGCGTGATACCACCTTAAAGCAACATAATGTTGTAGAAGAAGAGGATCGTGTTAACCATTTTGAAAAGTAAAGCAGATTGCAACCTATGCTCTGTTAAATTGTTGAGAGGAAGAGTGGAAAAAATAGCATCTTTAAAGGTCCCATATGGTGAAAATCGAATTTATTATGTTTTGCTGTTGTTACTGGTTACTTGCGTTGTCTGTCTGTCAGCAACATTACTAAAAAATGGACCAACGGATTTAGATGAAATTTTCAGGGAAGGTCAGAAATGACACAACGATTATCTGATTAGATTTTGGCAGTGATGCGGCTTATAGTCTGGATCCACGGATTTGTTAAAGATTTCGGTGTCATTGCGAGATAGCGGCACAGCGTCACTGTAACTATGACAACAAGCGAACACTACGTCAGCTGCCTGCTGACAATCACACAATTGTGATCCTACTGCAAATCCAGCACTGCGGATTTATTGGGATTTTCTGGAAATGATACAAGGAACAATTGACTAAACTGTGGGGGTGTTTCCGAGTCCCATCAATTCCCGCCTACATATTTAGGTCACACGATTCGGTATCCATACATAACATACACATGCATAACACACACCTGTGCTCAGCGCAAGGTTATTTTGTTTGTGGTTCCATCTATATTAAATGGCAACATTCTATGTTGCCGTGATTTCTGGTCATCCATAACTAATAAACAAATGCTGCATTTCTAAAAAAAAAATAAATAAATCTTGCATTTCTGACAATGCCATATGGGGGCATGAACAGCCTTGACGGAGTACTGCGCTCTCTGAGTGTTTTTCTAGTTGTAAATTTGGAGGTGTAAAACAAAAGCTGCTAATATACTGAGACATTTATTTCTGCCATTCCTCTGGCTGTCAATCACAGATGCAGACAGTATGTTCTTCCTGACGGGGACAGGAACAGCAGCAGCTCATTGTTTTCAGAGAAAAATAGAACGTTTAGAGCAGCCCTAAAACCAGAGGTTATAAAGTCCTGGTGAAATGAACCATTTTTCTGGTATTTTGAGCTAAAAATTGAAAAACACACTGAGGGGACATGTGAGACTTTGATTAATTTGCTGAAAAGGAGCACAATATGGGACTTTTAATACAAGAAGAAGTAACACAGCACAGCATTCAGGCACTTTGCTCATGCTAGTAGCACAACCAACTGTGCAACATTGTAGAAATGAGAGACAATGTTTGGTGACAAAACAAGGTGTTACTAATTCTTACTTATTTTGCACTGTCAATTAATCTGGTCTTCAAAGTGAGAAAATTTCAGAAAAATGTTGATCGGTATTTCATCAGTAAAGCCCAATATAATATTCGTAAATGTCTTGTTTTGTCCACAGCTAAAAGATATTTAGTTTGCTGTCATAGAGGAAGAAGAGAACCAGAAAATATCTCAATTTAAGAGGTGGGTATCAGAGAATTTTTACTTTAAAAAAAAAAAAAAAACAAAACAAACTCAGATAAATGAATTCATTCTCAAAATAGCTGGCAATTAATTTAATAACTGACAATTATTCAATTATACAATTTACATTCAATTACTCATGACAGTATTATTAACCAGTACATTGCTCTTAATGACTATTAGAGATAATACAGGATTGTGTTGTCTTCTCAGTGTACTGAGTGCCTCTTTATTAGAACTGTCACGCCATTAAGAAGTGCTTGTATCAGTAATCTGTATCAGCAAGTACCCAAATGTAAGTCCTTGTACCTGGTCTCACAAAAACCGGTGTAGAATTTTGGGGGTAAAGTGCTGAAGATTTAGGTAATCTGGAAAAGTAATGCTGAAAAATTGAATGCTTAGTACACCATGGATGGATAGAAGGTAAAAAGGATATTTAACAAAACTCAGTATTTTCCTCGAAACACGTTTATCTTTAGATGTCTGCTAACTGACAAAACACAGTTTTCTTTACACAAAGGAAGATTGACAGATGAAAACAACAAGGAAACAGTCTTTAAACTTGCATGTGTATGTGTGCCAGTGTATGAAAGTATGTAAGGATCTGTTCTTAGCATTTAGTTGAGCTGGGATCCATTTGAATTTGCAAAAGTAAGGCTGATCACTGTAATTCCACAAATTAAAAAAGCTCTGAAGTTGCTCAAATGCTCTAAATCTGACCTGACTTAAATCAGAAACCACTGATAAACAAATAATTCCAAAATCAGACAAGACAATACAATTGTCTTTTGAGAGAGTCACATGTCAGATTTAGTGATCACAATCATAAATCATTGCTATTACACACAATCACACAAGTAATCGGTTATTAAATGCTGTCCTTCATGACTTAAATGAGGTGATCAGAGAGGTGCTGTTAGAGACCTGCCTCACTGTTCCACCAGACAACAATGAAAGGCTACACATGTTAACATGACTTAATAAATTGTGTTTTAATAAAACATGGGCTTTGTCTTCTTTCTGCTCAGCTGGCACACAGAGGGTGAGCAGCATTCATAGGTGTACCCACAGGTGTGATTAATTCAGTGTAATGTCCCCAACCTGAGAGTTGAAGTCAAATTCAACTGTCCTTCACTTCAACTGTCAGGTTGAGGATATAGTAATTTATTCTTTTACAGTGTGTGATGGTAAAATTATACTGTTTTAGTGTATTTAAATCAGCTAAAAATCCGTTTTACAGATATTTTCTGTTATTTTGACAGTTCTACAGTGTTTGAATGTTAGACTGTTGATTTAAGATATTTTTGACAAACTTGCTGCCAGATTTTCAGCATTTCTCTTCCAGATTTTTTAAAACAATGTAGAAGTGCTTGATGAGCAAAATGGGTTCTCTTATCCTATGACACACTAGGTGAGAACAAACAACAAACTTTTACCAACGCTCACTTTCATTCATTACGCCACGTGTCTGTTGGTCTGGAAATGATCTGTGTTTTGGTGGTGGCAGTGTGGCGGTGCATTTAAGTCTGTTTCAAAAAAGCATTAAGGTTTGATACCAAACTCATGTGTTTATATGCTAGCTAAACACAAAGCCATTCTCTAAAATGAGAACTCAGTTTGCATGTTTACAAGGAAAAACTTCAATCTAACATTTATGTTCCTCTATCAAGGCAAATTACTGCTGGATTGTAGGCTGGGCCTTTAAAAACCACTGGACCAGTTGTCAAATTGAACCCCTGCTGTCAAGCAAGTGAAGAGTGTGTGTGCGTGCATGTGTGCGTGCATGTGTGCGTGCGTGTGTGCGTGTGTGTGTGTGTGTGTGTGTGTGTGTGTGTGTGTGTGTGTGTGTGTGTGCATTTTAATCTGTAGGAGGGAAGTGGCTGGTTTGTGTGTGAAGATGATCTGGTTCCCCTCACTCACATTGAGAGCAGAGAACGAGTGACGAATACGACCCCTGACATATGCAAATGTCTACTGATTCACACAGCCGAGGCAGAGAGAGAGGGTGTGTGTGTGTGTGTGTGTGTGTGTGTGTGTGTGTGTGTGTGTGTGTGTGTGTGTGTGTGTGTGTGTGTGTGTAGTGCATGCAAGCTTGTGTTAGTGTAGTTAAAATCTGCCTGCATGTGGCGGATGTTTGTTCGTGGATATTTCTGTCCGTCTGCAGAACTTAATGTCCACGTGTACACGTGCATGTGAGCATGCGCATAAGTGTGCGTTGAACCTGCTGGGAGCTGTTGTGTGGATCTCTGTTTGTGTGTGTGTGTGTGTGTGTGTCTGTGTGTGTGTGTGTGTGTGTGTGTGAGGCTAGCTTACTTGGATCAGACTTGGAGAACGTGTCTCTATCCAACAGGTTTCTGAAAAACAAGCAAACAAAGAGACACATTGACATAAATAATAATTACACAGCTCTCCTACTTCAGGAAAGAAGCTGCAACTAGAAAGTTATTACATCATTAAAACTCCCCTAATTAGCTCCCTCACTGACCCCGACAACTTGTTTACCCATAATCCTCCTCTGACTTGATTAACCAAAGCCATTTCATCCAGTCATCCAGGCAGCGACATTAAGCAGACTATAAAATCATGCGTAAAGTGGAGCCCATTTATATTTCAAACATACAGAGAAAACAGCAGAAAAGAGGACCTATTTCCACTTTTTTTTTTTTACACTCCCTCACTGCCAGAAGCAACAGTGGAGGATGCCATCAAATTTATATGACACTCCAGTCTTTGCTCTTTGCACGGGGAGGGATAAATGCACCAGAGTCCCATCACGGAGCAGATGCTCGGTGCTGCTGAGGTACTCCACGGTTGAACAGCTCCGAAGGAATTAAATAAGCACATAAAGAAGACATGTCACAGCTGTCTGAGACCTGAGAAAAAGGAAATCGAGGAGCAGCTTGGGTTCAGGAAAGGGAGACCTGGCCTTTTACGTCACCAGCAGTGGGCCTTTGTGGTTTTAACTAGGTCATTTGCTTACAGTGTCCAGGTCTCAGGGAGCAGCAGTCAGGAGTCCAACAACCCCCCAAGGGGCTGAAGTGAAGCCTTCATTCACTCACTCAGCTTGTACTCCTGCCAAATGTTACATTAGAACCCCACAAAGCTTTGATAGAGCCAGTCCACACGATTAAATAAAGTGGCCATCAGCAGGTAGTTGTCGAGCCATTGAAAGTATTTTGCAGCACATTGGAAGCTAATATAGACAGACACTCATTCAGTGGACACAATAATATGTCACACCTTAAAGATGAATCCAGTTCATTGTCACAAAATCACAAAATACAGTCAGAAATTATCCATAGAGTTAAACTGCCATGTTGTTTACGATCAGTGAGCAGAGTTGCTGGATTGGATTATGTTTTCTGAACACTTACATCACTTCGGTATGAAATCTACAGCAGGCAGCAATTAAATGAGAATTTCAGGAAGAAAATATTTCTGTGGAAAACGTGCAAATTGGCAGGCACAATAAAAAAAGACTTCCTTCAGGTCAGGTGATAAATGACAGAAAAATGCACAGCAAATATGTAACTAAATTAAATACAGACAGTACGTCTTCACTCTACACATTCAGACAGTTTGCAGCAAGAACATTTTCCAACAAACCCTCTAAAGTGCTAAATCTAACATTTGTCATTGCTTCTCCAAATGGCTCAAGCGTTTGGATCATACCAAGCATCCTCATGGAACGTGAACAAGCATGGGCTTGACAAGCGTCCATGGGCATTTTCATGTCTTTTTGTCCACTGTAAAGTCTTGACACTGTTGGAGTCCACTGTATTTGACATGAGTTAAAGTTGACCTGAGCCATACCATAGTTACTGAGGTGAGTTTCAATTGATCTCTGTAGCAAACAACACACTTTTCTGCTTTTAGAGTCTACAGGGTAGATTTACATTTTTAAAAAGGGGTCTTTAAAGTATCACTTTAAGCTGCAATAATCACAGCAACATGATTTTGTGCATATTGTGCACCGCGGACAGAGAAAAAGCACGAAGGGTGAGAGCGGGGGAGAGAGGCTCCTGCTATCATGCTAGCTGCAGGGCGAGCACTCTGTCGCCCGTCCTGTCCTGTATGACAAGCAGCGAGTGTTTTGAAGCCGTTGATGGCTAGTGATGTATCTAGATCAGGCACTCATGTTGTGCTGATCCCAGTGTGGCCCAGATGGTAAAACGCCACGCTCTGCTGCTTCGCTGTCAGGGCACGCCCACCGGCCCTTCCCAAGCTTTGAGAGCTTAAATAAATGATAATAGGCGATGGAACTGAGCCCAGTCATATCAGGCCTGAGTTTTATGACTGGCGGAAAGTCTGAGAGATTGTGTAGGAGTGAGAAGTGGGCGACTTCACCTGCCAAATGTGATAAATGTCCAATAAAAAGGAATACTGTACCCGGTTGGAATCCCAGAGGAGTACGAGTGGAGGCAGAAAACAAGATGCAGTGAAGGAAAAAAGTGTATGAAAGACTGCACGCAACTGTAAGTGCGTGTGCGTTTGCAGCAGGAGTGCACACACTTCTATGGATATGGTAACCTCCCTATGATTCATGTGCACCCGAGGGCTTCCACCTGGCCTTGATAGAGATGGGCGACTCTTTAAAAAGCCCTTTTCCTCTACAGGCAGCCTCGGAAATGTCTAGGCGGTCCGAGCAGAGTGCCTCGTAGTTCATCAAACATTTACGATAGCAGTCCCTCCTCGACACCAGAATCACATTTGAAATCCCACCAGTTACATCACAGCCACCTAAACATGGCAGCTGAAGCTTTAAATACCTGTATGTGAGCATGGGAGACGGGGACTTCCATCTTTGAGAGCAACTGAGATGAAATAGTCTAAGATGTGTTCTTGAAAAAAAAGGAACAAAGGCAAGCAGGCATAAAAGAGGACGAATAGGATTTCATTACAACAGGGTAAAAAGTGCTAGATTGTCTACCTTTAGTCTTCTACCATAGTAACATGCAAAAAAATAAAGACAGTGATGGGAGGAGTCGGAGAATGTATCAGCTCTGGAATCATCATCAGCTGACAACAGCAAATGACAATTCTTGACCTGCATGTTCAATTCAGGGTCAGTAAGTTAACAAAGGTCAAAAATTTGTCTTTTGCAAATAAAAGCGAAAATGATTTCCAGTTAATGAAATGAAAAGTAGCCGTGCATTAACATTTGCAAAAAGGCTCATTTTAAAGGTCAGTTTCCTACAGGGATTCTATTTACTTCTTCTTTCTCAAATCTATCAAATATGGTATTTGCCTAGCAGTGCCCAAACATCTGCATGCAACCTTATTATATGTGCATCATAAAAAAGCATCTAAAGAAAGCATATTTACACTGGATGTACCAGTGTGATCCAGAGGCTGGGCAAAGCTTGAAGGATTATACCAGTCTTTTGCAAGATGTATTAATAACTAAAAAAAAAAAAACAGCTCATTACTGCTCACAATCTGTATAGAAAGATGGACGAACCCGCCAGGACGTTTCCCATAGGCTTCGGAAGAGCAGTTTAAGGCCCAGTGTGTCTGACTCCTCCTAAATTCCAGCTAACCTCAAACAGGGTGAAGAGGTGGAGTGGAGCTGAGGCAGGCCACTGACTGTCCTGTGATGGTACCCCCATAACTCAAAGCAGCCACAAATATAACTATGTATGAAATATCATCTGGAATCTGGCAATACCAGGACATTGGTGGTGGGACACTGTATGACAGAAATTAGGGAAAATATATGCTTAAAGAATGCAACTAGCTGTCAATATTTTATTAACCTGATGTTTCACATGCAGTGGCCTACTTGTAGAGGTGGGAGACCCGGCAAATTTATGCAAATGGTGCCTCAGGTCACCCAGAGTCTAGGATTGACACTTTCTGGTTTCACGCAGGTGACCAGCTTTGATCTTTTGACAACAGCTTTTGAATAATTGCAATGAAAAACAAATCCATTATTTTGTATTTAGTTTTCATGCAAAGTGGGATGCAGTGTCAGCCCTATGTTGGAGACCATCTAGAAACAATTTCAGTATCATTAGAGAGGGTAAGATCCAGTGTTTATTTTCATAAAGTCTTAGTTAGCTGGGAGCCTTCGTTATAAAAAGGATAGGAACTTTTTAATCAAGATGCAGGAGTGTAAAAATGTGAGAGGAAATTAAAAATATGCTTCATTCAGAAGTTTCATCCATGTTTATACCATTACTTCTTCAGTATCTATAAAATGCTTCTAGGAATAATAGAAGCATTTTATAGATAATATAAGATGATATAAGATAATAATGCTAAATATGTAGCAGGCGGCAAGAATTGATGGGTCTCGGAAACACCCCCACAATTTAATCAATTGTTCCTTGTATGATTTCCGACGGAAAAGTCCCGATAAGTCTACAACGGTCGATTTGCAGTAGGATCGCGATCATGTGATCATCAGCAGGCAGCTGACGTAGCGTTCACGTGTAGTCATAGTTACAGTGACGCCGTGTCGCTATCCTGCAATGATACAGAAATCTTTAACAAATCCAGACTATAAGCTGCATCACTGCCAAAATTTAGTCAGCTGGTCCTTGTGTCATTTCTGACCTTCCCTGAAAATTTCATCCAAATCCGTTAGTCTGTTTTTGAGTAGTGTTGCTAACAAACAGACAATCACTGCTGATCTGTCATATAACTCCGTCGAGGCTCCGCCACCTTAGCGGAGTAATAAACTATATCTATGCAAAGAAGAGTTCATGAGTAATTCAACAAGAGTGAACGGTGTAGAGATGGACACACAGCAGCATGCAGGTAACTATGACTACACTTTATGTAAATTCAAGATTATTTTTCTCTGTGACACTTCATTGCATAGACGAGCAGCTACCATCATCGGAAAGCGCAAGTCAGAGTTTCTATTGTTTTTGTGCTGCCCTTCACTGCAATGAATGCTTTGAGACCAGCTGAACCAAGAAGAAGGAATATTCATTTGGTGTCTGTTGGGCTCTAAGGGTTAAAATGAGTTATATAAAAATTCACCCCCTTTACAGCCGTCCTGAATGGGGAAATGAACTATGAGTCAGCTATGTTTATTTCTGCTGTAAAGTTAGACATTTTAACATGAGGTTCTGTGGGGTTGGCTTTTACGACCAGCCTTAAGTGGTAAATTGAGGAACTGCAGGTTTTGGTACTTTAGTGCTGCCTTCATTTTTCAGTCCCAGAGGTTGCAGCATACTCACAATTTACTGATATTGTTTCTGATTTTTAGACTTTAGTTTCCATTCATTTCTCTATGATAGCACACTGGTCACATCTATTTAAGGAGACAATCACTTAAAATGCTGTAAACAGTAACTGTTATCATGAAAACTCCTAAATTAATTTTGCTCATAATATTTATGAGATGCCAACAACTCTTTCTGGAACAATTACCTAATA
>CM009711.1:23794045-23959258 GCA_003047355.2 Amphiprion percula
ATCCTGGTCTTCAGATGAAGACGACAGGAAGACGAGAGTCCTGGTGTTCAGGTGAAGATGAAGACGAGAGTCCTGGTCTCAGATGAAGACAAGAGTCTTGGTGTTCAATGAAGATGAAGGTCCTGGTATTCAGATGAAGATGAGAGTCCTGGTCTTCAGATGAAGATGAAGTCCTGGTCTTCAGATGAAGATGAACAGGAAGACGAGAGTCCTGGTGTTCAGGTGAAGATGAAGACAAGAGTCCTGGTCTTCAGATGAACAAGAGTCCTGGTCTTCAGATGAAGATGAAGACAAGAGTCTTGGTGTTCAAGTGAAGATGAAGGTCCTGGTATTCAGATGAAGATGAGAGTCCTGGTCTTCACTTGATGATATTGGATGGATCCTGGTCTTCAGATGAAGATGAACAGGAAGACGAGAGTCTTGGTGTTCAAGTGAAGATGAAGGTCCTGGTAATCAGATGAAGATGAGAGTCCTGGTCTTCAGTTGATGATAAGGATCCTGGTCTTCAGATGAAGATGAACAGGAAGACGAGAGTCCTGGTGTTCAGGTGAAGATGACGACGAGAGTCCTGGTCTTCAGATGAAGACAAGAGTCTTGGTGTTCAAGTGAAGATGAAGGTCCTGGTATTCAGATGAAGATGAGAGTCCTGGTCTTCAGATGAAGACAAGAGTCCTGGTCTTCAGATGAAGATGAAGACAGAAGTCTTGGTGTTCAAGTGAAGATGAAGGTCCTGGTATTCAGATGAAGATGAGAGTCCTGGTCTTCACTTGATGATAAGAGATCCTGGCTTCAGATGAAGATGAACAGAAGACCAGTGTCTTGGTGTTGAAGTGAAGATGAAGGTCCTGGTAATCAGGTCAAGATGAGAGTCCTGGTCTTCAGTTGATGATAAGGATCCTGGTCTTCAGATGAAGATGAACAGGAAGACGAGAGTCCTGGTGTTCAGGTGAGATGAAGACGAGAATCCTGGTCTTCAGATGAAGATGAAGACAAGAGTCTTGGTGTTCAAGTGAAGATGAAGGTCCTGGTATTCAGATGAAGATGAGAGTCCTGGTCTTCACTTGATGATAAGGATCCTGGTCTTCAGATGAAGATGAACAGGAAGACGAGAGTCCTGGTGTTCAGGTGAAGATGAAGACGAGAGTCCTGGTCTTCAGATGAAGACAAGAGTCCTGGTCTTCAGATGAAGACAAGAGTCTTGGTGTTCAGTGAAGATGAAGGTCCTGGTATTCAGATGAAGATGAGAGTCCTGGTCTTCAATTGATGATAAGGATCCTGGTCTTCAGATGAAGATGAAAAGGGAAGACGAGAGTCTTGGTGTTCAAGTGAAGATGAAGGTCCTGGTAATCAGATGAAGATGAGAGTCCTGGTCTTCACCTGATGATGAGGATCCTGGCCTTCAGATGAAGATGAACAGGAAGACGAGAGTCCTAGTTTTCAGGTGAAGATGAAGACGAGAGTCCTGGTCTTCAGATGAAGACAGAGTCCTGGTCTTTAGATGAAGACGAGAGTCCCTGGTCTTCAGATGAAGACAAGAGTCCTGGTCTTCAGATGAAGATGAAGACAAGGAGTCTTGGTGTTCAAGTGAAGATGAAGGTCCTGGTAATCAGATGAAGATGAGAGTCCCTGGTCTTCAGTTGATGATAAGGATCCTGGTCTTCAGATGAAGATGAACAGGAAGACGAGAGTCCTGGTGTTCAGGTGAGATGAAGACGAGAGTCCTGGTCCTTCAGATGAAGATGAGAGTCCTGGTCTTCAGATGAAGATGAGGATCCTGGTCTTCAGATGAAGATGAACATGAAGACGAGGGTCCTGGTGTTCAGATGAAGATGAAGACAAGAGTCCTGGTCTTCAGATGAAGACGAGAAGTCCTGGTGTTCAGATGAAGATGACAGACAAGAGTCTTGGTGTTCAAGTGAAGATGAAGGTCCTGGTATTCAGATGAAGATGAGAGTCCTGGTCTTCAGATGAAGATGAAGATCCTGGTCTTCAGATGAAGATGAACAGGAAGACGAGGTCCTGGTGTTCAGGTGAAGATGAAAGACAAGAGTCCTGGTCTTAAGATGAAGATGAAGACAAGAGTCTTGGTGTTCAAGTGAAGATGAAGGTCCTGGTATTCAGATGAAGATGAGAGTCCTGGTCTTCAGTAGATGATAAGGATCCTGGTCTTCAGTTGAAGATGAACAGGAAGACGAGAGTCCTGGTGTTCAGGTGAAGATGAAGACGAGAGTCCTGGTCTTCAGATGAAGACAAGAGTCTTGGTGTTCAAGTGAAGATGAAGGTCCTGGTATTCAGATGAAGATGAGAGTCCTGGTCTTCAGATGAAGATGAGGATCCTGTTCTTCAGATGGAAGATGAACATGAAGACGAGCGTCCTGGTGTTCAGATGAAGACAAGAGTCCTGGTCTTCAGATGAAGATGAAGACAAGAGTCTTGGTTTTCAAGTGAAGATGAAGGTCCTGGTAATCAGATGAAGATGAGAGTCCTGGTCTTCACTTGATGATAAGGATCCTGGCTTAGGATGAAGATTAACAGAAGACGAGAGTCCTGGTGTTCAGGTGAAGATGAAGACGAGAGTCCTGGTCTTCAGATGAAGACAAGAGTCTTGGTGTTCAAGTGAAGATGAAGTTCCTGGTATTCAGATTGAAGATGAGAGTCCTGGTCTTCAGATGAAGAAGAGCATCCTGGTCTTCAGATGAAAGTTGAACATGAAGACCAGGGTCCTGGTGTTCAGATGAAGATGAAGACAAGAGTCCTGGTCTTCAGATGAAGACGAGAGTCCTGGTCTTCAGATGAAGATGAAGACAAGAGTCTTGGTGTTCAAGTGAAGATGAAGGTCCTGGTAATCAGATGAAGATGAGAGTCCTGGTCTTCAGTTGATGATAAGGATCCTGGTCTTCAGATGAGGATGAACAGGAAGACGAGAGTCCTGGTGTTCAGGTGAAGATGAAGACGAGAATCCTGGTGTTCAGATGAAGTTGAGAGTCCTGGTCTTCAGATGAAGATGAGGATCCTGGTCTTCAGATGATGATGAACATGAAGACGAGGGTCCTGGTGTTCAGATGAAGATGAAGACAAGAGTCCTGGTCTTCAGATGAAGACGAGAGTCCTGGTGTTCAGATGAAGATGAAGACAAGAGTCTTGGTGTTCAAGTGAAGATGAAGGTCCTGGTATTCAGATGAAGATGAGAGTCCTGGTCTTCAGATGAAGATGAAGATCCTGGTCTTCAGAGGAAGATGAAGACAAGAGTCTTGGTGTTCAAGTGAAGATGAAGGTCCTGGTATTCAGATGAAGATGAGAGCCCTGGTCTTCAGTTGATAATAAGGATCCTGGTCTTCAGATGAAGATGAACAGGAAGACGAGAGTCCTGGTGTTCAGGTGAAGATGAAGACGAGAGTCCTGGTCTTCAGATGAAGACAAGAGTCTTGGTGTTCAAGTGAAGATGAAGGTCCTGGTATTCCGATGAAGATGAGAGTCCTGGTCTTTCAGATGAAGATGAGGATCCCTGTTCTTCAGATGAAGATGAACATGAAGACGAGTGTCCTGGTGTTCAGATGAAGACAAGAGTCCTGGTCTTCATGTGAAGATGAAGACAAGAGTCTTCGGTTTTCAAGTGAAGATGAAGGTCCTGGTAATCAGATGAAGATGAGAGTCCTGGTCTTCAGTTGATGATAAGGATCCTGGTCTTCAGATGAAGATGAAAGAAAGACGAGAGTCCTGGTGTTCAGGTGAAGATGAAGACGAGAGTCCTGGTCTTCAGATGAAGACAAGAGTCCTGGTCTTCAGATGAAGATGAAGACAAGAGTCTTGGTGTTCAAGTGACGATGAAGGTCCTGGTTTTCAGATGAAGATGAAGATCCTGGTCTTCAGATGAAGATGAACAGGAAGACGAGAGTCCTGGTGTTCAGGTGAAGATGAAGACGAGAGTCCTGGTCTTCAGATGAAGACAAGAATCCTGGTCTTCAGATGAAGACAAGAGTCTTGGTGTTCAAGTGAAGATGAAGGTCCTGGTATTCAGATGAAGATGAGAGTCCTGGTCTTCAGATGAAGATGAAGATCCTGGTCTTCAGATGAAGATGAACAGGAAGACGAGAGTCCTGGTGTTTCAGGTGAAGATGAAGACAAGAGTCCTGGTCTTCAGATGAAGATGAAGACAAGAGTCTTGGTGTTCAAGTGAAGATGAAGGTCCTGGTATTCAGATGAAGATGAGAGTCCTGGTCTTCAGTTGATGATAAGGATCCTGGTCTTCAGATGAAGATGAACAGGAAGACGAGAGTCCCTGGTGTTCAGGTGAAGATGAAGACGAGAGTCCTGGTCTTCAGATGCAGACAAGAGTCTTGGTGTTCAAGTGAAGATGAAGGTCCTGGTATTCAGATGAAGATGAGAGTCCTGGTCTTCAGATGAAGATGAGGATCCTGTTCTTCAGATGAAGATGAACATGAAGACGAGTGTCCTGGTGTTCAGATGAAGATGAAGACAAGAGTCCTGGTCTTCAGATGAAGATGAAGACAAGAGTCTTGGTTTTTCAAGTGAAGACGAAGGTCCTGGTAATCAGATGAAGATGAGAGTCCTGGTCTTCAGTTGATGATCAGGATCCTTGCTTCAGATGAAGATGAACAGAAAGACGAGAGTCCTGGTGTTCAGGTGAAGATGAAGACGAGAGTCCTGGTCTTCAGATGAAGACAAGAGTCCTGGTCTTCAGATGAGATGAGACAATAGTCTTGGTGTTCAAGTGACGATGAAGGTCCTGGTATTCAGATGAAGTTGAGATTCCTGGTCTTCAGATGAAGATGAAGATCCTGGTCTTCAGATGAAGATGAACAGGAAGACGAGAGTCCTGGTGTTCAGGTGAAGATGAAGACAAGAGTCCTGGTCTTCAGATGAAGATGAAGACAAGAGTCTTGGTGTTCAAGTGAAGATGAAGGTCCTGGTATTCAGATGAAGATGAGAGTCCTGGTCTTCAGTTGATGATAAGGATCCTGGTCTTCAGATGAAGATGAACAGGAAGACGAGAGTCCTGGTGTTCAGGTGAAGATGAAGACGAGAGTCCTGGTCTTCAGATGAAGATGAAGACAAGAGTCTTGGTGTTCAAGTGAAGATGAATGTCCTGGTCTTCAGATGAAGATGAACAGGAAGACGACAGTCCTGGTGTTCAGGTGAAGATGAAGACGAGAGTCCTGGTCTTCAGATGAAAGACAAGAGTCCTGGTCTTCAGATGAAGACAAGAGTCTTGGTGTTCAAGTGAAGATGAAAGTCCTGGTCTTCACTTGATGATAAGGATCCTGGTCTTCAGATGAAGATGAACAGGAAGACGAGAATCTTGGCGTTCAAGTGTAGATGAAGATCTTGGTAATCAGATGAAGATGAGAGTGCTGGTCTTCAGTTGATGATAAGGATCCTGGTCTTCAGATGAAGATGAAAAGGAAGACGAGAGTCCTGGTGTTCAGGTGAAGATGAAGACGAGAGTCCTGGTCTTCAGATGAAGACAAGAGTCCTGGTCTTCAGATGAAGATGAAGACAAGAGTCTTGGTGTTCAAGTGAAGATGAAGGTCCTGGTATTCAGATGAAGATGAGAGTCCTGGTCTTCACTTGATGATAAGGATCCTGGTCTTCAGATGAAGATGAACAGGAAGACCAGTGTCTTGGTGTTCAAGTGAAGATGAAGGTCCTGGTAATCAGGTGAAGATGAGAGTCCTGGTCTTCAGTTGATGATAAGGATCCTGGTCTTCAGATGAAGATGAACAGGAAGACGAGAGTGCTGGTGTTCAGGTGGAGATGAAGACGAGAGTCCTGGTCTTCAGATGAAGATGAAGACAAGAGTCTTGGTGTTCAAGTGAAGATGAAGGTCCTGGTATTCAGATGAAGATGAGAGTCCTGGTCTTCACTTGATGATAAGGATCCTGGTCTTCAGATGAAGATGAACAGGAAGACGAGAGTCCTGGTGTTCAGATGAAGGATGAAGACAAGAGTCCTGGTCTTCAGATGAAGATGAAGACAAGAGTCTTGTGTTCAAGTGACGATGAAGGTCATGGTATTCAGATGAAGATGAGAGTCCTGGTCTTCAGATGAAGATGAAGATCCTGGTCTTCAGATGAAGATGAACAGGAAGACGAGAGTCCTGGTCTTCAGGTGAAGATGAAGACAAGAGTCCTGGTCTTCAGATGAAGATGAAGACAAGAGTCTTGGTGTTCAAGTGAAGATGAAGGTCCTGGTATTCAGATGAAGATGAGAGTCCTGGTCTTCAGTTGATGATAAGGATCCTGGTCTTCAGATGAAGATGAATAGGAAGACGAGAGTCCTGGTGTTCAGGTGAAGATGAAGACGAGAGTCCTGGTCTTCAGATGAAGACAAGAGTCTTGGTGTTCAAGTGAAGATGAAGGTCCTGGTATTCAGATGAAGATGAGAGTCCTGGTCTTCACTTGATGATAAGGATCCTGGTCTTCAGATGAAGATGAACAGGAAGACGAGAGTCCTGGTGTTCAGGTGAAGATGAAGACGAGAGTCCTGGTCTTCAGATGAAGACAAGAGTCCTGGTCTTCAGATGAAGATGAAGACAAGAGTCTTGGTGTTCAAGTGAAGATGAAGGTCCTGGTATTCAGATGAAGATGAGAGTCCTGGTCTTCAGATTTAGATGAGGATCCTGTTCTTCAGATGAAGATGAACATGAAGACGAGTGTCCTGGTGTTCAGATGAAGATGAAGACAAGAGTCCTGGTCTTCAGATGAAGATGAAGACAAGAGTCTTGGTTTTCAAGTGAAGATGAAGGTCCTGGTAATCAGATGAAGTTGAGAGTCCTGGTCTTCAGTTGATGATAAGGATCCTGGTCTTCAGATGAAGATGAACAGGAAGACGAGAGTCCTGGTGTTCAGGTGGAGATGAAGACGAGAGTCCTGGTATTCAGATGAAGACAAGAGTCCTGGTCTTCAGATGAAGACAAGAGTCTTGGTGTTCAAGTGAAGATGAAGGTCCTGGTATTCAGATGAAGATGAGAGTCCTGGTCTTCAGATGAAGAAGAACATGAAGACGAGAGTCTTGGTGTTCAGGTGAAGACGAGGGTCCTGGTGTTCAGATGAAGACGAGAGTCCTGGTCTTCAGATGAAGATGAGAGTCCTGGTGTTCAGACGAAGATGAAGATGAAGACAAGAGTCTTGGTATTCAAGTGAAGATGAAGGTCCTGGTATTCAGATGAAGATGAGAGTCCTGGTCTTAAGATGAAGATGAGGATCCTGGTCTTCAGACGAAGATGAACATGAAGACGAGGGTCCTGGTGTTCAGATGAAGAGGAAGACAAGAGTCCTGGTCTTCAGATGAAGACGAGAGTCCTGGTCTTCACATGAAGATTAAGATGAAGACAAGAGTCTTGGTGTTCAAGTGAAGATGAAGGTCCTGGTAATCAGATGAAGATGAGAGTCCTGGTCTTCAGTTGATGATAAGGATCCTGGTCTTCAGATGAAGATGAACAGGAAGACGAGAGTCCTGGTGTTTAGATGAAGATGAAGACAAGAGTCCTGGTCTGCAGATGAAGATGAAGACAAGAGTCTTGGTGTTCAAGTGAAGATGAAGGTCCTGGTATTCAGATGAAGATGAGAGTCCTGGTCTTCAATTGATGATAAGGATCCTGGTCTTCAGATGAAGATGAACAGGAAGACGAGAGTCTTGGTGTTCAAGTGAAGATGAAGGTCCTGGTAATCAGATGAAGATGAGAGTCCATGGTCTTCACTTGATGATAAGGATCCTGGCCTTCAGATGAAGATGAACAGGAAGACGAGAGTCCTAGTTTTCAGGTGAAGATGAAGACGAGAGTCCTGGTCTTCAGATGAAGACAAGAGTCCAGGTCTTCAGATGAAGACAAGAGTCTTGGTGTTCAAGTGAAGATGAAGGTCCTGGTATTCAGATGAAGATGAGAGTCCTGGTATTCAGATGAAGATGAAGATCCTGGTCTTCAGATGAAGATGAACAGGAAGACGAGAGTCCTGGTGTTCAGGTGAAGATGAAGACAAGAGTCCTGGTCTTCAGATGAAGATGAAGACGAGTCTTGGTGTTCAAGTGAAGATGAAGGTCCTGGTATTCAGATGAAGATGAGAGTCCTGGTCTTCAGTTGATGATAAGGATCCTGGTCTTCAGATGAAGATGAACAGGAAGACGAGAGTCCTGGTGTTCAGGTGAAGATGAAGACGAGAGTCCTGGTCTTCAGATGAAGATGAAGACAAGAGTCTTGGTGTTCAAGTGAAGATGAAGGTCCTGGTATTCAGATGAAGATGAGAGTCCTGGTCTTCAGATGAAGATGAGGATCCTGTTCTTCAGATGAAGATGAACATGAAGACGAGTGTCCTGGTGTTCAGATGAAGACAAGAGTCCTGGTCTTCAGATGAAGATGAAGACAAGAATCTTGGTTTTCAAGTGAAGACGAAGGTCCTGGTAATCAGATGAAGATGAGAGTCCTGGTCTTCAGTTGATGATAAGGATCCTGGTCTTCAGATGAAGATGAACAGAAAGACGAGAGTCCTGGTGTTCAGGTGAAGATGAAGACGAGAGTCCTGGTCTTCAGATGAAGACAAGAGTCCTGGTCTTCAGATGAAGATGAAGACAAGAGGCTTGGTGTTCAAGTGACGATGAAGGTCCTGGTATTCAGATGAAGTTGAGATTCCTGGTCTTCAGATGAAGATGAAGATCCTGGTCTTCAGATGAAGATGAACAGGAAGACGAGAGTCCTGGTGTTCAGGTGAAGATGAAGACAAGAGTCCTGGTCTTCAGATGAAGATGAAGACAAGAGTCTTGGTGTTCAAGTGAAGATTAAGGTCCTGGTATTCAGATGAAGATGAGAGTCCTGGTCTTCAGTTGATGATAAGGATCCTGGTCTTCAGATGAAGACGAACAGGAAGACGAGAGTCCTGGTGTTCAGGTGAAGATGAAGACGAGAGTCCTGGTCTTCAGATGAAGACAAGAGTCTTGGTGTTCAAGTGAAGATGAAGGTCCTGGTATTCAGATGAAGATGAGAGTCCTGGTCTTCAGATGAAGATGAAGATCCTGGTCTTCAGATGAAGATGAACAGGAAGACGAGAGTCCTGGTGTTCAGGTGAAGATGAAGACAAGAGTCCTGGTCTTCAGATGAAGACAAGAGTCTTGGTGTTCAAGTGAAGATGAAGGTCCTGGTATTCAGATGAAGATGAGAGTCCTGGTCTTCACTTGATGATAAGGATCCTGGTCTTCAGATGAAGATGAACAGGAAGACGAGAGTCCTGGTGTTCAGGTGAAGATGAAGACGAGAGTCCTGGTCTTCAGATGAAGACAAGAGTCCTGGTCTTCAGATGAAGATGAAGACAAGAGTCTTGGTGTTCAAGTGAAGATGAAGGTCCTGGTATTCAGATGAAGATGAGAGTCCTGGTCTTCAGATTTAGATGAGGATCCTGTTCTTCAGATGAAGATGAACATGAAGACGAGTGTCCTGGTGTTCAGATGAAGATGAAGACAAGAGTCCTGGTCTTCAGATGAAGATGAAGACAAGAGTCTTGGTTTTCAAGTGAAGATGAAGGTCCTGGTAATCAGATGAAGTTGAGAGTCCTGGTCTTCAGTTGATGATAAGGATCCTGGTCTTCAGATGAAGATGAACAGGAAGACGAGAGTCCTGGTGTTCAGGTGGAGATGAAGACGAGAGTCCTGGTATTCAGATGAAGACAAGAGTCCTGGTCTTCAGATGAAGACAAGAGTCTTGGTGTTCAAGTGAAGATGAAGGTCCTGGTATTCAGATGAAGATGAGAGTCCTGGTCTTCAGATGAAGAAGAACATGAAGACGAGAGTCTTGGTGTTCAGGTGAAGACGAGGGTCCTGGTGTTCAGATGAAGACGAGAGTCCTGGTCTTCAGATGAAGATGAGAGTCCTGGTGTTCAGACGAAGATGAAGATGAAGACAAGAGTCTTGGTATTCAAGTGAAGATGAAAGTCCTGGTATTCAGATGAAGATGAGAGTCCTGGTCTTCAGATGAAGATGAGGATCCTGGTCTTCAGACGAAGATGAACATGAAGACGAGGGTCCTGGTGTTCAGATGAAGAGGAAGACAAGAGTCCTGGTCTTCAGATGAAGACGAGAGTCCTGGTCTTCACATGAAGATTAAGATGAAGACAAGAGTCTTGGTGTTCAAGTGAAGATGAAGGTCCTGGTAATCAGATGAAGATGAGAGTCCTGGTCTTCAGTTGATGATAAGGATCCTGGTCTTCAGATGAAGATGAACAGGAAGACGAGAGTCCTGGTGTTTAGATGAAGATGAAGACAAGAGTCCTGGTCTGCAGATGAAGATGAAGACAAGAGTCTTGGTGTTCAAGTGAAGATGAAGGTCCTGGTATTCAGATGAAGATGAGAGTCCTGGTCTTCAATTGATGATAAGGATCCTGGTCTTCAGATGAAGATGAACAGGAAGACGAGAGTCTTGGTGTTCAAGTGAAGATGAAGGTCCTGGTAATCAGATGAAGATGAGAGTCATGGTCTTCACTTGATGATAAGGATCCTGGCCTTCAGATGAAGATGAACAGGAAGACGAGAGTCCTAGTTTTCAGGTGAAGATGAAGACGAGAGTCCTGGTCTTCAGATGAAGACAAGAGTCCAGGTCTTCAGATGAAGACAAGAGTCTTGGTGTTCAAGTGAAGATGAAGGTCCTGGTATTCAGATGAAGATGAGAGTCCTGGTATTCAGATGAAGATGAAGATCCTGGTCTTCAGATGAAGATGAACAGGAAGACGAGAGTCCTGGTGTTCAGGTGAAGATGAAGACAAGAGTCCTGGTCTTCAGATGAAGATGAAGACGAGTCTTGGTGTTCAAGTGAAGATGAAGGTCCTGGTATTCAGATGAAGATGAGAGTCCTGGTCTTCAGTTGATGATAAGGATCCTGGTCTTCAGATGAAGATGAACAGGAAGACGAGAGTCCTGGTGTTCAGATGAAGATGAAGACAAGAGTCCTGGTCTTCAAATGAAGATGAAGACAAGAGTCTTGGTGTTCAAGTGAATATGAAGGTCCTGGTATTCAGATGAAGATGAGAGTCCTGGTCTTCACTTGATGATAAGGATCCTGGTTTTCAGATGAAGATGAACAGGAAGACGAGAGTCCTGGTGTTCAGGTGAAGATGAAGACGAGAGTACTGGTCTTCAGATGAAGACAAGAGTCCTGGTCTTCAGATGAAGATGAAGACAAGAGTCTTGGTGTTCAAGTGAAGATGAAGGTCCTGGTATTCAGATGAAGATGAACAGCAAGACGAGAGTCCTGGTGTTCAGGTGAAGATGAAGACGAGAATCCTGGTCTTCAGATGAAGACAAGAGTCCTGGTCTTCAGATGAAGACAAGAGTCTTGGTGTTCAAGTGAAGATGCGAGTCCTGGTCTTCACTTGATGATAAGGATCCTGGTCTTCAGATGAAGAGGAACAGGAAGACGAGAGTCTTGGCGTTCAAGTGAAGTTGACGATCTTGGTAATCAGATGAAGATGAGAGTCCTGGTCTTCAGTTGATGATAAGGACCCTGGTCTTCAGATGAAGATGAACAGGAAGACGAGAGTCCTGGTGTTCAGGTGAAGATGAAGGCGAGAGTCCTGGTCTTCAGATGAAGACAAGAGTTCTGGTCTTCAGATGAAGACAAGAGTCTTGGTGTTCAAGTGAAGATGAAGGTCCTGGTATTCAGATGAAGATGAGAGTCCTGGTCTTCCCTTGATGATAAGTATCCTGGTCTTCAAATGAAGATGAACAGGAAGACCAGTGTCTTGGTGTTCAAGTGAAGATGAAGGTCCTGGTAATCAGGTGAAGATGAGAGTCCTGGTCTTCAGTTGATGATAAGGATCCTGGTCTTCAGATGAAGATGAACAGGAAGACGAGAGTCCTGGTGTTCAGGTGAAGATGAAGACGAGAGTCCTGGTCTTCAGATGAAGACAAGAGTCCTGGTCTTCAGATGAAGATGAAGACAAGAGTCTTGGTGTTCAAGTGAAGATGAATGTCCTGGTCTTCAGATGAAGATGAGAGTCCTGGTCTTCACTTGATGATAAGGATCCTGGTCTTCAGATGAAGATGAACAGGAAGACGAGAATCTTGGCGTTCAAGTGTAGATGAAGATCTTGGTAATCAGATGAAGATGAGAGTGCTGGTCTTCAGTTGATGATAAGGATCCTGGTCTTCAGATGAAGATGAAAAGGAAGACGAGAGTCCTGGTGTTCAGGTGAAGATGAAGACGAGAGTCCTGGTCTTCAGATGAAGACAAGAGTCCTGGTCTTCAGATGAAGATGAAGACAAGAGTCTTGGTGTTCAAGTGAAGATGAAGGTCCTGGTATTCAGATGAAGATGAGAGTCCTGGTCTTCACTTGATGATAAGGATCCTGGTCTTCAGATGAAGATGAACAGGAAGACCAGTGTCTTGGTGTTCAAGTGAAGATGAAGACAAGAGTCCTGGTCTTCAGATGAAGATGAAGACAAGAGTCTTGGTGTTCAAGTGAAGATGAAGGTCCTGGTCTTCAGATGAAGATGAGAGTCCTGGTCTTCACTTGATGATAAGGATCCTGGCCTTCAGATGAAGATGAACAGAAAGACGAGAGTCCTGGTGTTCAGGTGAAGATGAAGACGAGAGTCCTGGTCTTCAGATGAAGACAAGAGTCCTGGTCTTCAGATGAAGATGAAGACAAGAGTCTTGGTGTTCAAGTGACGATGAAGGTCATGGTATTCAGATGAAGATGAAGACAAGAGTCTTGGTGTTCAAGTGACGATGAAGGTCATGGTATTCAGATGAAGATGAGAGTCCTGGTCTTCAGATGAAGATGAAGATCCTGGTCTTCAGATGAAGATGAACAGGAAGACGAGAGTCCTGGTCTTCAGGTGAAGATGAAGACAAGAGTCCTGGTCTTCAGATGAAGATGAAGACAAGAGTCTTGGTGTTCAAGTGAAGATGAAGGTCCTGGTATTCAGATGAAGATGAGAGTCCTGGTCTTCAGTTGATGATAAGGATCCTGGTCTTCAGATGAAGATGAATAGGAAGACGAGAGTCCTGGTGTTCAGGTGAAGATGAAGACGAGAGTCCTGGTCTTCAGATGAAGACAAGAGTCTTGGTGTTCAAGTGAAGATGAAGGTCCTGGTATTCAGATGAAGATGAGAGTCCTGGTCTTCACTTGATGATAAGGATCCTGGTCTTCAGATGAAGATGAACAGGAAGACGAGAGTCCTGGTGTTCAGGTGAAGATGAAGACGAGAGTCCTGGTCTTCAGATGAAGACAAGAGTCCTGGTCTTCAGATGAAGATGAAGACAAGAGTCTTGGTGTTCAAGTGAAGATGAAGGTCCTGGTATTCAGTTGAAGATGAGAGTCCTGGTCTTAAGATGAAGAAGAACATGAAGACGAGAGTCTTGGTGTTCAGGTGAAGACGAGGGTCCTGGTGTTCAGATGAAGACGAGAGTCCTGGTCTTCAGATGAAGATGAGAGTCCTGGTGTTCAGACGAAGATGAAGATGAAGACAAGAGTCTTGGTATTCAAGTGAAGATGAAGGTCCTGGTATTCAGATGAAGATGAGAGTCCTGGTCTTCAGATGAAGATGAGGATCCTGGTCTTCAGACGAAGATGAACATGAAGACGAGGGTCCTGGTGTTCAGATGAAGAGGAAGACAAGAGTCCTGGTCTTCAGATGAAGACAAGAGTCCTGGTCTTCAGATGAAGACAAGAGTCTTGGTGGTCAAGTGAAGATGAAGGTCCTGGTATTCAGATGAAGATGAGAGTCCTGGTCTTCAGATGAAGATGAACAGGAAGACCAGTGTCTTGGTGTTCAAGTGAAGATGAAGGTCCTGGTAATCAGGTGAAGATGAGAGTCCTGGTCTTCACTTGATGATAAGGATCCTGGTCTTCAGATGAAGATGAACAGGAAAACGAGAGTCCTGGTGTTCAGGTGAAGATGAAGACGAGAGTCCTGGTCTTCAGATGAAGACAAGAGTCCTGGTCTTCAGGTGAAGATGAAGACAAGAGTCTTGGTGTTCAAGTGAAGATGAATGTCCTGGTCTTCAGATGAAGATGAACAGGAAGACGACAGTCCTGGTGTTCAGGTGAAGATGAAGACGAGAGTCCTGGTCTTCAGATGAAGACAAGAGTCCTGGTCTTCAGATGAAGACAAGCGTCTTGGTGTTCAAGTGAAGATGAAAGTCCTGGTCTTCACTTGATGATAAGGATCCTGGTCTTCAGATGAAGATGAACAGGAAGACGAGAATCTTGGCGTTCAAGTGTAGATGAAGATCTTGGTAATCAGATGAAGATGAGAGTGCTGGTCTTCAGTTGATGATAAGGATCCTGGTCTTCAGATGAAGATGAAAAGGAAGACGAGAGTCCTGGTGTTCAGGTGAAGATGAAGACGAGAGTCCTGGTCTTCAGATGAAGACAAGAGTCCTGGTCTTCAGATGAAGACAAGAGTCTTGGTGTTCAAGTGAAGATGAAGGTCCTGGTATTCAGATGAAGATGAGAGTCCTGGTCTTCACTTGATGATAAGGATCCTGGTCTTCAGATGAAGATGAACAGGAAGACCAGTGTCTTGGTGTTCAAGTGAAGATGAAGGTCCTGGTAATCAGGTGAAGATGAGAGTCCTGGTCTTCAGTTGATGATAAGGATCCTGGTCTTCAGATGAAGATGAACAGGAAGACGAGAGTGCTGGTGTTCAGGTGGAGATGAAGACGAGAGTCCTGGTCTTCAGATGAAGATGAAGACAAGAGTCTTGGTGTTCAAGTGAAGATGAAGGTCCTGGTATTCAGATGAAGATGAGAGTCCTGGTCTTCAGTTGATGATAAGGATCCTGGTCTTCAGATGAAGATGAACAGGAAGACGAGAGTCCTGGTGTTCAGATGAAGATGAAGACAAGAGTCCTGGTCTTCAGATGAAGATGAAGACAAGAGTCTTGGTGTTCAAGTGAAGATGAAGGTCCTGGTCTTCAGATGAAGATGAGAGTCCTGGTCTTCACTTGATGATAAGGATCCTGGTCTTCAGATGAAGATGAACAGAAAGACGAGAGTCCTGGTGTTCAGGTGAAGATGAAGACGAGAGTCCTGGTCTTCAGATGAAGACAAGAGTCCTGGTCTTCAGATGAAGATGAAGACAAGAGTCTTGGTGTTCAAGTGACGATGAAGGTCATGGTATTCAGATGAAGATGAGAGTCCTGGTCTTCAGATGAAGATGAAGATCCTGGTCTTCAGATGAAGATGAACAGGAAGATGAAGACAAGAGTCCTGGTCTTCAGATGAAGATGAAGACAAGAGTCTTGGTGTTCAAGTGACGATGAAGGTCATGGTATTCAGATGAAGATGAGAGTCCTGGTCTTCAGATGAAGATGAAGATCCTGGTCTTCAGATGAAGATGAACAGGAAGACGAGAGTCCTGGTCTTCAGGTGAAGATGAAGACAAGAGTCCTGGTCTTCAGATGAAGATGAAGACAAGAGTCTTGGTGTTCAAGTGAAGATGAAGGTCCTGGTATTCAGATGAAGATGAGAGTCCTGGTCTTCAGTTGATGATAAGGATCCTGGTCTTCAGATGAAGATGAATAGGAAGACGAGAGTCCTGGTGTTCAGGTGAAGATGACGACGAGAGTCCTGGTCTTCAGATGAAGACAAGAGTCTTGGTGTTCAAGTGAAGATGAAGGTCCTGGTATTCAGATGAAGATGAGAGTCCTGGTCTTCACTTGATGATAAGGATCCTGGTCTTCAGATGAAGATGAACAGGAAGACGAGAGTCCTGGTGTTCAGGTGAAGATGAAGACGAGAGTCCTGGTCTTCAGATGAAGACAAGAGTCCTGGTCTTCAGATGAAGATGAAGACAAGAGTCTTGGTGTTCAAGTGAAGATGAAGGTCCTGGTATTCAGATGAAGATGAGAGTCCTGGTCTTCAGATTTAGATGAGGATCCTGTTCTTCAGATGAAGATGAACATGAAGACGAGTGTCCTGGTGTTCAGATGAAGATGAAGACAAGAGTCCTGGTCTTCAGATGAAGATGAAGACAAGAGTCTTGGTTTTCAAGTGAAGATGAAGGTCCTGGTAATCAGATGAAGTTGAGAGTCCTGGTGTTCAGTTGATGATAAGGATCCTGGTCTTCAGATGAAGATGAACAGGAAGACGAGAGTCCTGGTGTTCAGGTGGAGATGAAGACGAGAGTCCTGGTATTCAGATGAAGACAAGAGTCCTGGTCTTCAGATGAAGACAAGAGTCTTGGTGTTCAAGTGAAGATGAAGGTCCTGGTATTCAGATGAAGATGAGAGTCCTGGTCTTCAGATGAAGAAGAACATGAAGACGAGAGTCTTGGTGTTCAGGTGAAGACGAGGGTCCTGGTGTTCAGATGAAGACGAGAGTCCTGGTCTTCAGATGAAGATGAGAGTCCTGGTGTTCAGACGAAGATGAAGATGAAGACAAGAGTCTTGGTATTCAAGTGAAGATGAAGGTCCTGGTATTCAGATGAAGATGAGAGTCCTGGTCTTCAGATGAAGATGAGGATCCTGGTCTTCAGACGAAGATGAACATGAAGACGAGGGTCCTGGTGTTCAGATGAAGAGGAAGACAAGAGTCCTGGTCTTCAGATGAAGACGAGAGTCCTGGTCTTCACATGAAGATTAAGATGAAGACAAGAGTCTTGGTGTTCAAGTGAAGATGAAGGTCCTGGTAATCAGATGAAGATGAGAGTCCTGGTCTTCAGTTGATGATAAGGATCCTGGTCTTCAGATGAAGATGAACAGGAAGACGAGAGTCCTGGTGTTTAGATGAAGATGAAGACAAGAGTCCTGGTCTGCAGATGAAGATGAAGACAAGAGTCTTGGTGTTCAAGTGAAGATGAAGGTCCTGGTATTCAGATGAAGATGAGAGTCCTGGTCTTCAATTGATGATAAGGATCCTGGTCTTCAGATGAAGATGAACAGGAAGACGAGAGTCTTGGTGTTCAAGTGAAGATGAAGGTCCTGGTAATCAGATGAAGATGAGAGTCCTGGTCTTCACTTGATGATAAGGATCCTGGCCTTCAGATGAAGATGAACAGGAAGACGAGAGTCCTAGTTTTCAGGTGAAGATGAAGACGAGAGTCCTGGTCTTCAGATGAAGACAAGAGTCTTGGTGTTCAAGTGAAGATGAAGGTCCTGGTATTCAGATGAAGATGAGAGTCCTGGTATTCAGATGAAGATGAAGATCCTGGTCTTCAGATGAAGATGAACAGGAAGACGAGAGTCCTGGTGTTCAGGTGAAGATGAAGACAAGAGTCCTGGTCTTCAGATGAAGATGAAGACGAGTCTTGGTGTTCAAGTGAAGATGAAGGTCCTGGTATTCAGATGAAGATGAGAGTCCTGGTCTTCAGTTGATGATAAGGATCCTGGTCTTCAGATGAAGATGAACAGGAAGACGAGAGTCCTGGTGTTCAGGTGAAGATGAAGACGAGAGTCCTGGTCTTCAGATGAAGATGAAGACAAGAGTCTTGGTGTTCAAGTGAAGATGAAGGTCCTGGTATTCAGATGAAGATGAGAGTCCTGGTCTTCAGATGAAGATGAGGATCCTGTTCTTCAGATGAAGATGAACATGACGACGAGAGTCCTGGTCTTCAGATGAAGACAAGAGTCTTGGTGTTCAAGTGAAGATGAAGGTCCTGGTATTCAGATGAAGATGAGAGTCCTGGTCTTCACTTGATGATAAGGATCCTGGTCTTCAGATGAAGATGAACAGGAAGACCAGTGTCTTGGTGTTCAAGTGAAGATGAAGGTCCTGGTAATCAGGTGAAGATGAGAGTCCTGGTCTTCAGTTGATGATAAGGATCCTGGTCTTCAGATGAAGATGAACAGGAAGACGAGAGTGCTGGTGTTCAGGTGGAGATGAAGACGAGAGTCCTGGTCTTCAGATGAAGATGAAGACAAGAGTCTTGGTGTTCAAGTGAAGATGAAGGTCCTGGTATTCAGACGAAGATGAGAGTCCTGGTCTTCAGTTGATGATAAGGATCCTGGTCTTCAGATGAAGATGAACAGGAAGACGAGAGTCCTGGTGTTCAGATGAAGATGAAGTCAAGAGTCCTGGTCTTCAGATGAAGATGAAGACAAGAGTCTTGGTGTTCAAGTGAAGATGAAGGTCCTGGTCTTCAGATGAAGATGAGAGTCCTGGTCTTCACTTGATGATAAGGATCCTGGTCTTCAGATGAAGATGAACAGAAAGACGAGAGTCCTGGTGTTCAGGTGAAGATGAAGACGAGAGTCCTGGTCTTCAGATGAAGACAAGAGTCCTGGTCTTCAGATGAAGATGAAGACAAGAGTCTTGGTGTTCAAGTGACGATGAAGGTCATGGTATTCAGATGAAGATGAGAGTCCTGGTCTTCAGATGAAGATGAAGATCCTGGTCTTCAGATGAAGATGAACAGGAAGACGAGAGTCCTGGTCTTCAGGTGAAGATGAAGACAAGAGTCCTGGTCTTCAGATGAAGATGAAGACAAGAGTCTTGGTGTTCAAGTGACGATGAAGGTCATGGTATTCAGATGAAGATGAGAGTCCTGGTCTTCAGATGAAGATGAAGATCCTGGTCTTCAGATGAAGATGAACAGGAAGACGAGAGTCCTGGTCTTCAGGTGAAGATGAAGACAAGAGTCCTGGTCTTCAGATGAAGATGAAGACAAGAGTCTTGGTGTTCAAGTGAAGATGAAGGTCCTGGTATTCAGATGAAGATGAGAGTCCTGGTCTTCAGTTGATGATAAGGATCCTGGTCTTCAGATGAAGATGAATAGGAAGACGAGAGTCCTGGTGTTCAGGTGAAGATGACGACGAGAGTCCTGGTCTTCAGATGAAGACAAGAGTCTTGGTGTTCAAGTGAAGATGAAGGTCCTGGTATTCAGATGAAGATGAGAGTCCTGGTCTTCACTTGATGATAAGGATCCTGGTCTTCAGATGAAGATGAACAGGAAGACGAGAGTCCTGGTGTTCAGGTGAAGATGAAGACGAGAGTCCTGGTCTTCAGATGAAGACAAGAGTCCTGGTCTTCAGATGAAGATGAAGACAAGAGTCTTGGTGTTCAAGTGAAGACAAGAGTCCTGGTCTTCAGATGAAGATGAAGACAAGAGTCTTGGTGTTCAAGTGAAGATGAAGGTCCTGGTATTCAGATGAAGATGAGAGTCCTGGTCTTCAGATTTAGATGAGGATCCTGTTCTTCAGATGAAGATGAACATGAAGACGAGTGTCCTGGTGTTCAGATGAAGATGAAGACAAGAGTCCTGGTCTTCAGATGAAGATGAAGACAAGAGTCTTGGTTTTCAAGTGAAGATGAAGGTCCTGGTAATCAGATGAAGTTGAGAGTCCTCGTCTTCAGTTGATGATAAGGATCCTGGTCTTCAGATGAAGATGAACAGGAAGACGAGAGTCCTGGTGTTCAGGTGGAGATGAAGACGAGAGTCCTGGTATTCAGATGAAGACAAGAGTCCTGGTCTTCAGATGAAGACAAGAGTCTTGGTGTTCAAGTGAAGATGAAGGTCCTGGTATTCAGATGAAGATGAGAGTCCTGGTCTTCAGATGAAGAAGAACATGAAGACGAGAGTCTTGGTGTTCAGGTGAAGACGAGGGTCCTGGTGTTCAGATGAAGACGAGAGTCCTGGTCTTCAGATGAAGATGAGAGTCCTGGTGTTCAGACGAAGATGAAGATGAAGACAAGAGTCTTGGTATTCAAGTGAAGATGAAGGTCCTGGTATTCAGATGAAGATGAGAGTCCTGGTCTTCAGATGAAGATGAGGATCCTGGTCTTCAGACGAAGATGAACATGAAGACGAGGGTCCTGGTGTTCAGATGAAGAGGAAGACAAGAGTCCTGGTCTTCAGATGAAGACGAGAGTCCTGGTCTTCACATGAAGATTAAGATGAAGACAAGAGTCTTGGTGTTCAAGTGAAGATGAAGGTCCTGGTAATCAGATGAAGATGAGAGTCCTGGTCTTCAGTTGATGATAAGGATCCTGGTCTTCAGATGAAGATGAACAGGAAGACGAGAGTCCTGGTGTTTAGATGAAGATGAAGACAAGAGTCCTGGTCTGCAGATGAAGATGAAGACAAGAGTCTTGGTGTTCAAGTGAAGATGAAGGTCCTGGTATTCAGATGAAGATGAGAGTCCTGGTCTTCAATTGATGATAAGGATCCTGGTCTTCAGATGAAGATGAACAGGAAGACGAGAGTCTTGGTGTTCAAGTGAAGATGAAGGTCCTGGTAATCAGATGAAGATGAGAGTCCTGGTCTTCACTTGATGATAAGGATCCTGGCCTTCAGATGAAGATGAACAGGAAGACGAGAGTCCTAGTTTTCAGGTGAAGATGAAGACGAGAGTCCTGGTCTTCAGATGAAGACAAGAGTCCAGGTCTTCAGATGAAGACAAGAGTCTTGGTGTTCAAGTGAAGATGAAGGTCCTGGTATTCAGATGAAGATGAGAGTCCTGGTATTCAGATGAAGATGAAGATCCTGGTCTTCAGATGAAGATGAACAGGAAGACGAGAGTCCTGGTGTTCAGGTGAAGATGAAGACAAGAGTCCTGGTCTTCAGATGAAGATGAAGACGAGTCTTGGTGTTCAAGTGAAGATGAAGGTCCTGGTATTCAGATGAAGATGAGAGTCCTGGTCTTCAGTTGATGATAAGGATCCTGGTCTTCAGATGAAGATGAACAGGAAGACGAGAGTCCTGGTGTTCAGGTGAAGATGAAGACGAGAGTCCTGGTCTTCAGATGAAGATGAAGACAAGAGTCTTGGTGTTCAAGTGAAGATGAAGGTCCTGGTATTCAGATGAAGATGAGAGTCCTGGTCTTCAGATGAAGATGAGGATCCTGTTCTTCAGATGAAGATGAACATGACGACGAGAGTCCTGGTCTTCAGATGAAGACAAGAGTCTTGGTGTTCAAGTGAAGATGAAGGTCCTGGTATTCAGATGAAGATGAGAGTCCTGGTCTTCACTTGATGATAAGGATCCTGGTCTTCAGATGAAGATGAACAGGAAGACCAGTGTCTTGGTGTTCAAGTGAAGATGAAGGTCCTGGTAATCAGGTGAAGATGAGAGTCCTGGTCTTCAGTTGATGATAAGGATCCTGGTCTTCAGATGAAGATGAACAGGAAGACGAGAGTGCTGGTGTTCAGGTGGAGATGAAGACGAGAGTCCTGGTCTTCAGATGAAGATGAAGACAAGAGTCTTGGTGTTCAAGTGAAGATGAAGGTCCTGGTATTCAGATGAAGATGAGAGTCCTGGTCTTCAGTTGATGATAAGGATCCTGGTCTTCAGATGAAGATGAACAGGAAGACGAGAGTCCTGGTGTTCAGATGAAGATGAAGACAAGAGTCCTGGTCTTCAGATGAAGATGAAGACAAGAGTCTTGGTGTTCAAGTGAAGATGAAGGTCCTGGTATTCAGATGAAGATGAGAGTCCTGGTCTTCAGATTTAGATGAGGATCCTGTTCTTCAGATGAAGATGAACATGAAGACGAGTGTCCTGGTGTTCAGATGAAGATGAAGACAAGAGTCCTGGTCTTCAGATGAAGATGAAGACAAGAGTCTTGGTTTTCAAGTGAAGATGAAGGTCCTGGTAATCAGATGAAGTTGAGAGTCCTGGTCTTCAGTTGATGATAAGGATCCTGGTCTTCAGATGAAGATGAACAGGAAGACGAGAGTCCTGGTGTTCAGGTGGAGATGAAGACGAGAGTCCTGGTATTCAGATGAAGACAAGAGTCCTGGTCTTCAGATGAAGACAAGAGTCTTGGTGTTCAAGTGAAGATGAAGGTCCTGGTATTCAGATGAAGATGAGAGTCCTGGTCTTCAGATGAAGAAGAACATGAAGACGAGAGTCTTGGTGTTCAGGTGAAGACGAGGGTCCTGGTGTTCAGATGAAGACGAGAGTCCTGGTCTTCAGATGAAGATGAGAGTCCTGGTGTTCAGACGAAGATGAAGATGAAGACAAGAGTCTTGGTATTCAAGTGAAGATGAAGGTCCTGGTATTCAGATGAAGATGAGAGTCCTGGTCTTCAGATGAAGATGAGGATCCTGGTCTTCAGACGAAGATGAACATGAAGACGAGGGTCCTGGTGTTCAGATGAAGAGGAAGACAAGAGTCCTGGTCTTCAGATGAAGACGAGAGTCCTGGTCTTCACATGAAGATTAAGATGAAGACAAGAGTCTTGGTGTTCAAGTGAAGATGAAGGTCCTGGTAATCAGATGAAGATGAGAGTCCTGGTCTTCAGTTGATGATAAGGATCCTGGTCTTCAGATGAAGATGAACAGGAAGACGAGAGTCCTGGTGTTTAGATGAAGATGAAGACAAGAGTCCTGGTCTGCAGATGAAGATGAAGACAAGAGTCTTGGTGTTCAAGTGAAGATGAAGGTCCTGGTATTCAGATGAAGATGAGAGTCCTGGTCTTCAATTGATGATAAGGATCCTGGTCTTCAGATGAAGATGAACAGGAAGACGAGAGTCTTGGTGTTCAAGTGAAGATGAAGGTCCTGGTAATCAGATGAAGATGAGAGTCCTGGTCTTCACTTGATGATAAGGATCCTGGCCTTCAGATGAAGATGAACAGGAAGACGAGAGTCCTAGTTTTCAGGTGAAGATGAAGACGAGAGTCCTGGTCTTCAGATGAAGACAAGAGTCCAGGTCTTCAGATGAAGACAAGAGTCTTGGTGTTCAAGTGAAGATGAAGGTCCTGGTATTCAGATGAAGATGAGAGTCCTGGTATTCAGATGAAGATGAAGATCCTGGTCTTCAGATGAAGATGAACAGGAAGACGAGAGTCCTGGTGTTCAGGTGAAGATGAAGACAAGAGTCCTGGTCTTCAGATGAAGATGAAGACGAGTCTTGGTGTTCAAGTGAAGATGAAGGTCCTGGTATTCAGATGAAGATGAGAGTCCTGGTCTTCAGTTGATGATAAGGATCCTGGTCTTCAGATGAAGATGAACAGGAAGACGAGAGTCCTGGTGTTCAGGTGAAGATGAAGACGAGAGTCCTGGTCTTCAGATGAAGATGAAGACAAGAGTCTTGGTGTTCAAGTGAAGATGAAGGTCCTGGTATTCAGATGAAGATGAGAGTCCTGGTCTTCAGATGAAGATGAGGATCCTGTTCTTCAGATGAAGATGAACATGAAGACGAGTGTCCTGGTGTTCAGATGAAGACAAGAGTCCTGGTCTTCAGATGAAGATGAAGACAAGAATCTTGGTTTTCAAGTGAAGACGAAGGTCCTGGTAATCAGATGAAGATGAGAGTCCTGGTCTTCAGTTGATGATAAGGATCCTGGTCTTCAGATGAAGATGAACAGAAAGACGAGAGTCCTGGTGTTCAGGTGAAGATGAAGACGAGAGTCCTGGTCTTCAGATGAAGACAAGAGTCCTGGTCTTCAGATGAAGATGAAGACAAGAGGCTTGGTGTTCAAGTGACGATGAAGGTCCTGGTATTCAGATGAAGTTGAGATTCCTGGTCTTCAGATGAAGATGAAGATCCTGGTCTTCAGATGAAGATGAACAGGAAGACGAGAGTCCTGGTGTTCAGGTGAAGATGAAGACAAGAGTCCTGGTCTTCAGATGAAGATGAAGACGAGAGTCTTGGTGTTCAAGTGAAGATTAAGGTCCTGGTATTCAGATGAAGATGAGAGTCCTGGTCTTCAGTTGATGATAAGGATCCTGGTCTTCAGATGAAGACGAACAGGAAGACGAGAGTCCTGGTGTTCAGGTGAAGATGAAGACGAGAGTCCTGGTCTTCAGATGAAGACAAGAGTCTTGGTGTTCAAGTGAAGATGAAGGTCCTGGTATTCAGATGAAGATGAGAGTCCTGGTCTTCAGATGAAGATGAAGATCCTGGTCTTCAGATGAAGATGAACAGGAAGACGAGAGTCCTGGTGTTCAGGTGAAGATGAAGACAAGAGTCCTGGTCTTCAGATGAAGACAAGAGTCTTGGTGTTCAAGTGAAGATGAAGGTCCTGGTATTCAGATGAAGATGAGAGTCCTGGTCTTCACTTGATGATAAGGATCCTGGTCTTCAGATGAAGATGAACAGGAAGACGAGAGTCCTGGTGTTCAGGTGAAGATGAAGACGAGAGTCCTGGTCTTCAGATGAAGACAAGAGTCCTGGTCTTCAGATGAAGATGAAGACAAGAGTCTTGGTGTTCAAGTGAAGATGAAGGTCCTGGTATTCAGATGAAGATGAGAGTCCTGGTCTTCAGATTTAGATGAGGATCCTGTTCTTCAGATGAAGATGAACATGAAGACGAGTGTCCTGGTGTTCAGATGAAGATGAAGACAAGAGTCCTGGTCTTCAGATGAAGATGAAGACAAGAGTCTTGGTTTTCAAGTGAAGATGAAGGTCTGGTAATCAGATGAAGATGAGAGTCCTGGTCTTCAGATTTAGATGAGGATCCTGTTCTTCAGATGAAGATGAACATGAAGACGAGAGTCCTGGTGTTCAGATGAAGATGAAGACAAGAGTCCTGGTTTCAGATGAAGACAAGAGTCCTGTTCAAATGAAGACAAGAGTCTTGGTTTTCAAGTGAAGATGAAGGTCCTGGTATCAGATGAAGTTGAGAGTCCTGGTCTTCAGTGATGAGAGACAGAGAGACGAGAGTCTGGTGTTCAGGAAGACGAGAGTCCTGGTGTTCAGATGAAGACGAGAGTCCTGGTCTTCAGATGAAGAGAAGAGTCCTGGTCTTCAAGATGAAGATGACAAGAGTCTTGGTTTCAAGTGAAGATGAAGGTCCTGGTATTCAGATGAAGATGAGAGTCCTGGTCTTCAGATGAAGATGAGGATCCTGGTCTTCAGACGAAGATGAACATGAAGACGAGGGGTCCTGGTGTTCAGATGAGAGGAGACAAGAGTCCTGGTCTTCAGATGAAGACGAGAGTCCTGGTCTTCACATGAAGATTAAGATGAAGACAAGAGTCTTGGGTGTTCAAGTGAAGATGAAGGTCCTGGTAATCAGATGAAGATGAGAGTCCTGGTCTTCAGTTGATGATAAGGATCCTGGTCTTCAGATGAAGATGAACAGGAAGACGAGAGTCCTGGTGTTTAGAGAAGATGAAGACAAGAGTCCTGGTCTGCAGATGAAGATGAAGACAAGAGTCTTGGTGTTCAAGTGAAGATGAAGGTCTGGTATTCAGATGAAGATGAGAGTCCTGGTCTTCAATTGATGATAAGGATCCTGGTCTTCAGATGAAGATGAACAGGAAGACGAGAGTCTTGGTGTTCAAGTGAAGATGAAGGTCCTGGTAATCAGATGAGATGAGAGTCATGGTCTTCACTTGATGATAAGGATCCTGGTTCAGATGAAGATGAACAGGAAGACGAGAGTCCTGGTGTTCAGGTGAAGATGAAGACGAGAGTCCTGGTCTTCAGATGAAGACAAGATCCTGGTCTTCAGATGAAGACAAGAGTCTTGGTGTTCAAGTGAAGATGAAGGTCCTGGTATTCAGATGAAGATGAGAGTCCTGGTCTTCAGACTTGATGATAAGGATCCTGGTCTTCAGATGAAGATGAACAGGAAGACGAGAGTCCTGTTTCAGGTGAAGATGAAGACGAGAGTCCTGGTCTTCAGATGAAGATGAAGACAAGAGTCTTGGTGTTCAAGTGAAGATGAAGGTCCTGGTATTCAGATGAAGATGAGAGTCCTGGTCTTCAGATGAGATAAGGATCCTGGTCTTCAGATGAAGATGAACAGGAAGACGAGAGTCCTGGTGTTCAGTGAAGATGAAGACAAGAGTCCTGGTCTTCAGATGAAGATGAAGACAAGAGTCTTGGTGTTCAAGTGAAGATGAAGGTCCTGGTATTCAGATGAAGATGAGAGTCCTGGTCTTCAGTTGATGATAAGGATCCTGGTCTTCAGATGAAGATGAACAGGAAGACGAGAGTCCTGGTGTTCAGTGAAGATGAAGACGAGAGTCCTGGTCTTCAGATGAAGACAAGAGTCTGGTCTTCAAGATGAAGATGAAGACAAGAGTCTTGGTGTTCAAGTGAAGATGAAGGTCCTGGTCTTCAGATGAAGATGAACAGGAAGACGAGAGTCCTGGTGTTTCAGATGAAGATGAAGACAAGAGTCCTGGTCTTCAGATGAAGATGAAGACAAGAGTCTTGGTGTTCAAGTGAAGATGAAGGTCCTGGTCTTCAGATGAAGATGAGAGTCCTGGTCTTCAGTGATGATAAGGATCCTGGTCTTCAGATGAAGATGAACAGGAAGACGAGAGTCCTGGTGTTCAGTGAAGATGAAGACGAGAGTCCTGGTCTTCAGATGAAGACAAGAGTCCTGGTCTTCAGATGAAGATGAGACAAGAGTCTTGGTGTTCAAGTGAAGATGAAGGTCCTGGTATTCAGATGAAGATGAGAGTCCTGGTCTTCAACTTGATGATAAGGATCCTGGTCTTCAGATGAAGATGAACAGGAAGACCAGTGTCTGGGTGTTCAAGTGAAGATGAAGGTCCTGGTAATCAGTGAAGTGAGAGTCCTGGTCTTCAGTTGATGATAAGGATCCTGGTCTTCAGATGAAGATGAACAGGAAGACGAGAGTCTGGTGTTCAGGTGGAGATGAAGACGAGAGTCCTGGTCTTCAGATGAAGATGAAGACAAGAGTCTTGGTGTTAAGTGAAGATGAAGGTCCTGGTATTCAGATGAAGATGAGAGTCCTGGTCTTCATTGATGATAAGGATCCTGGTCTTCAGATGAAGATGAACAGGAAGACAGAGTCCTGGTGTTCAGATGAAGATGAAGACAAGAGTCCTGGTCTTCAGATGAAGATGAAACAAGAGTCTTGGTGTTCAAGTGAAGATGAAGGTCCTGGTTTCAGATGAAGATGAGAGTCCTGGTCTTCACTTGATGATAAGGATCTGGTCTTCAGATGAAGATGAACAGAAAGACGAGAGTCCTGGTGTTCAGGTGAAGATGAAGACGAGAGTCCTGGTCTTCAGAGAAGACAAAGTCCTGTCTTCAGATGAAGATGAAGACAAGAGTCTTGGTGTTCAAGTGAGATGAAGGTCTGGTATTCAGATGAAGATGAGAGTCCTGGTCTTCAGTGAAGATGAAGATCTGGTCTTCAGATGAAGATGAACAGGAGACGAGAGTCCTGGTCTTCAGGTGAAGATGAAGACAAGAGTCCTGGTCTTCAGATGAAGATGAAAACAGAGTCTTGGTGTTCAAGTGAAGATGAAGGTCCTGGTATTCAGATGAAGATGAGAGTCCTGGTCTTCAGTTGATGATAAGGATCCTGGTCTTCAGATGAAGATGAATAGGAAGACGAGAGTCCTGGTGTTCAGGTGAAGATGAAGACGAGAGTCCTGGTCTTCAAGATGAAGACAAGAGTCTTGGTGTTCAAGTGAAGATGAAGGTCCTGGTATTCAGATGAAGATGAGAGTCCTGGTCTTCATTGATGATAAGGATCCTGGTCTTCAGATGAAGATGAACAGGAAGACGAGAGTCCTGGTGTTCAGGTGAAGATGAAGACGAGAGTCCTGGTCTTCAGATGAGAACAGAGTCTGGTCTTCAGATGAAATGAAGACAAGAGTCTTGGTGTTCAAGTGAAGATGAAGGTCCTGGTATTCAGATGAAGATGAGAGTCCTGGTCTTCAGTTGATGATAGGATCCTGGTCTTCAGATGAAGTGAAAGGAAGACGAGGTCCTGGTGTTCAGATGAAGATGAAGAACAGAGTCCTGGTCTTCAAATGAAGATGAAGACAAGAGTCTTGGTGTTCAAGTGAAAATGAAGGTCCTGGTATTCAGATGAAGATGAGAGTCCTGTTCTTCATTGAATGATAAGGACCCTGGTTTTCAGATGAAGATGAACAGGAAGACGAGGTCCTGGTGTTCAGTGAGAAATGAAGAGAGAGTCTGGTCTTCAGGATGAAGCAGAGTCCTGGTCTTCAGATGAGATGAAGACAAGAGTCTTGGTGTTCAAGTGTTTGAAGATGAATGATCCTGGTCTTCAGATGAAAGATGAACAGGAAGACGAAGTCCTGGTGTTCAGGTGAAGATGAAGACGAGAGTCCTGGTCTTCAGATGAAGACAAGAGTCCTGTCTTCAGATGAAGACAAGAGTCTTGGTGTTCAAGTGAAGATGAAAAGTCCTGGTCTTCATTGATGATAAGGATCCTGGTCTTCAGATGAAGATGAACAGGAAGACGAGATCTTGGTGTTCAGTTGAGATGAAGATCTTGGTTTAATCAGATGAAGATGAGAGTCTGGTCTTCAGTTGAATGATAAGGATCCTGGTCTTCAGATGAAGATGAAAAGGAAGACGAGAGTCCTGGTGTTCAGGTGAAGATGAGACGAGAGTCCTGGTCTTCAGATGAAGACAAGAGTCCTGGTCTTCAGATGAAGATGAAGACAAGAGTCTTGGTGTTCAAGTGAAGATGAAGGTCCTGGTATTCAGATGAAGATGAGAGTCCTGGTCTTCATTGATGATAAGGATCCTGGTCTTCAGATGAAGATGAACAGGAAGACGAGTTGTCTTGGTGTTCAAGTGAAGATGAAGGTCCTGGTATCAGTGAAGATGAGAGTCCTGGTCTTCAGTTGATGATAAGGATCCTGGTCTTCAGATGAAGATGAACAGGAAGACGAGAGTCTGGTGTTCAGGTGAGATGAAGACGAGAGTCCTGGTCTTCAGATGAAGATGAAGACAAGAGTCTTGGTGTTCAAGTGAAGATGAAGGTCCTGGTATTCAGATGAAGATGAGAGTCCTGGTCTTCAGATTGATGATAAGGATCCTGGTCTTCAGATGAAGATGAACAGGAAGACGAGAGTCCTGGTGTTTCAGATGAAGTGAGACAGAGTCCTGGTCTTCAGATGAAGATGAAGACAAGGGTCTTGGTGTTCAAGTGAAGATGAAGGTCCTGGTTCATAGATGAAGATGAGAGTCCTGGTCTTCATTGATGATAAGGATCCTGGTCTTCAGATGAAGATGAACAGAAGACGAGAGTCCTGGTGTTCAGGTGAAGATGAAGACGAGAGTCTGGTCTTCAGATGAAGACAAGAGTCCTGGTCTTCAAGATGAAGATGAAGACAAGAGTCTTGGTGTTCAAGTGAGATGAAGGTCCTGGTATTCAGATGAAGATGAGAGTCCTGGTCTTCAGATGAAGATGAGATCCTGGTCTTCAGATGAAGATGAACAGGAAAGAGAGTCCTGGTCTTCAGGTGAAGATGAAGACAGAGTCCTGGTCTCAGATGAAGATGAAGACAAGAGTCTTGGTGTTCAAGTGAAGATGAAGGTCCTGGTATTCAGATGAAGATGAGAGTCCTGGTCTTCAGTTGATGATAGGATCCTGGTCTTCAGATGAAGATGAAAAGGAAGACGAGAGTCCTGGTGTTCAGGTGAAGATGAAGACGAGAGTCCTGGTCTTCAGATGAAGACAAGAGTCTTGGTGTTCAAGTGAAGATGAAGGTCCTGGTATTCAGATGAAGATGAGAGTCCTGGTCTTCACTTGATGATAAGGATCCTGGTCTTCAGATGAAGATGAACAGGAAGACGAGAGTCCTGGTGTTCAGGTGAAGATGAAGACGAGAGTCCTGGTCTTCAGATGAACAAGAGTCCTGGTCTTCAGATGAAGATGAAGACAAGAGTCTTGGTGTTCAAGTGAAGATGAAGGTCCTGGTATTCAGATGAAGATGAGAGTCCTGGTCTTCAGATTAGATGAGGATCCTGTTCTTCAGATGAAGATGAACATGAAGACGAGGTCCTGGTGTTCAGATGAAGATGAAGACAAGAGTCCTGGTCTTCAGATGAAGATGAAGACAGAGTCTTGGTTTTCAAGTGAAGATGAAGGTCCTGGTAATCAGATGAAGTTGAGAGTCCTGGTCTTCAGTTGATGATAAGGATCCTGGTCTTCAGATGAAGATGAACAGGAAGACGAGAGTCCTGGTGTTCAGGTGAGATGAGACGAGAGTCCTGGTATTCAGATGAAGACAAGAGTCCTGGTCTTCAGATGAAGACAGGAGTCTTGGTGTTCAAGTGAAGATGAAGGTCCTGGTATTCAGATGAAGATGAGAGTCCTGGTCTTCAGATGAAGAAGAACATGAAGACGAGAGTCTTGGTGTTCAGGTGAAGACGAGGGTCCTGTGTTCAGATGAAGACGAGAGTCCTGGTCTTCAGATGAAGATGAGAGTCCTGGTGTTCAGACGAAGATGAAGATGAAGACAAGAGTCTTGGTATTCAAGTGAAGATGAAGGTCCTGGTATTCAGATGAAGATGAAGAGTCCTGGTCTTAAGATGAAGATGAGGATCCTGGTCTTCAGACGAGATGAACATGAAGACGAGGGTCCTGGTGTTCAGATGAAGAGGAAGACAAGAGTCCTGGTCTTCAGATGAAGACGAGAGTCCTGGTCTTCACATGAAGATTAAGATGAAGACAGAGTCTTGGTGTTCAAGTGAAGATGAAGGTCCTGGTAATCAGATGAAGATGAGAGTCCTGGTCTCAGTTGTGATAAGGATCCTGGTCTTCAGATGAAGATGAACAGGAAGACGAGAGTCCTGGTGTTTAGATGAAGATGAAGACAAGAGTCCTGGTCTGCAGATGAAGATGAGCAAGAGTCTTGGTGTTCAAGTGAAGATGAAGGTCCTGGTATTCAGATGAAGATGAGAGTCCTGGTCTTCATTGATGATAAGGATCCTGGTCTTCGATGAAGATGAACAGGAGACGAGAGTCTTGGTGTTCAAGTGAAGATGAAGGTCCTGGTATCAGATGAAGATGAGAGTCTGGTCTTCACTTTGTGATAAGGATCCTGGCCTTCAGATGAAGATGAACAGGAAGACGAGAGTCCTGTTTTCAGGTGAAGATGAAGACGAGAGTCCTGGTCTTCAGATGAAGACAAGAGTCCGGTCTTCAGATGAAGACAAGAGTTCTGGTGTTCAAGTGAAGATGAAGGTCCTGGTATTCAGATGAAGATGAGAGTCCTGGTATTCAGTGAAGATGAAGATCCTGGTCTTCAGATGAAGATGAACAGGAAGACGAGAGTCCTGGTGTTCAGGTGAAGATGAAAGACAAGAGTCCTGGTCTTCAGATGAAGATGAAACAAGAGTCTTGGTGTTCAAGTGAAGATGAAGTCCTGGTATTCAGATGAAGATGAGAGTCCTGGTCTTCAGTTGATGATAAGGATCCTGGTCTTCAGATGAAGATGAACAGGAAGACGAGAGTCCTGGTGTTCAGGTGAAGATGAAGACGAGAGTCCTGGTCTTCAGATGAAGACAGAGTCTTGGTGTTCAAGTGAAGATGAAGGTCCTGTTATTCAGATGAAGATGAGAGTCCTGGTCTTCAGATGAAGATGAGGATCCTGTCTTCAGATGAAGATGAACATGAAGACGAGTGTCCTGGTGTTCAGATGAAGACAAGAGTCCTGGTCTTCAGATGAAGATGAAGACAAGAGTCTTGGTTTTCAAGTGAAGATGAAGGTCCTGGTAATCAGATGAAGATGAGAGTCCTGGTCTTCAGTTGATGATAAGATTCCTGGTCTTCAGATGAAGATGAACAGAAAGACGAGAGTCCTGGTGTTCAGGTGAAGATGAAGACGAGAGTCCTGGTCTTCAGATGAAGACAAGAGTCCTGGTCTTCAGATGAAGATGAAGACAAGAGTCTTGGTGTTCAAGTGACGATGAAGGTCCTGGTATTCAGATGAAGATGAGAGTCCTGGTCTTCAGATGAGATGAAGATCCTGGTCTTCAGATGAAGATGAACAGGAAGACGAGAGTCCTGGTGTTCAGGTGAAGATGAAGACAAGAGTCCTGGTCTTCAGATGAAGATGAAACAAGAGTCTTGGCGTTCAAGTGAAGATGAAGGTCCTGGTATTCAGATGAAGATGAGAGTCCTGGTCCAGATGAAGATAAAGACAAGAGTCTTGGCGTTCAAGTGAAGATGAAGGTCCTGGTATTCAGATGAAGATGAGAGTCCTGGTCTTCAGTTGATGATAAGGATCCTGGTCTTCAGATGAAGATGAACAGGAAGACGAGAGTCCTGGTGTTCAGGTGAAGATGAAGACGAGAGTCCTGGTCTTCAGATGAAGACAAGAGTCTTGGTGTTCAAGTGAAGATGAAGGTCCTGGTATTCAGATGAAGATGAGAGTCCTGGTCTTCAGTTGATGATAAGGATCCTGGTCTTCAGATGAAGATGAACAAGAAGACGACAGTCCTGGTGTTCAGGTAAGATGAAGATGAGAGTCCTGGTCTTCAGATGAAGACAAGAGTCTTGGTGTTCAAGTGAAGATGAAGGTCCTGGTATTCAGATGAAGATGAGAGTCCAGTCTTCAGATGAAGATGAGGATCCTGTTCTTCAGATGAAGATGAACATGAAGACGAGTGTCCTGGTGCTCAGATGAAGATGAAGACAAGAGTCCTGGCCTTCAGATGAAGATGAAGACAAGAGTCTTGGTTTCAAGTGAAGATGAAGGTCCTGGTAATCAGATGAAGATGAGAGTCCTGGTCTTCAGTTGATGATAAGGATCCTGGTCTTAAGATGAAGATGAAGAGAAAGACGAGAGTCCTGGTGTTCAGGTAAAGATGAAGACGAGAGTCCTGGTCTTCAGATGAAGACAAGAGTCCTGGTCTTCAGATGAAGATGAAGACAAGAGTCTTGGTGTTCAAGTGAAGATGAACGTCCTGGTATTCAGTGAAGATGAACAGAAGACGAGAGTCCTGGTGTTCAGGTAAGATGAAGACGAGAGTCCTGGTCTTCAGATGAAGATGAAGACAAGAGTCTTGGTGTTCAAGTGAGATGAACGTCCTGGTATTCAGATGAAGATGAGAGTCCTGGTCTTCACTTGATGATAAGGATCCTGGTCTTCAGATGAAGATGAACAGGAAGACAAGAGTCCTGGTGTTCAAGTAAGATGAAGGTCCTGGTAATCAGATGAAGATGAGAGTCCTGGTCTTCAGTTGATGATAAGGATCCTGGTCTTCAGATGAAGATGAACAGGAAGACGAGAGTCCTGGTGTTCAGGTGGAGATGAAGACGAGAGTCCTGGTATTCAGATGAAGACAAGAGTCCTGGTCTTCAGATGAAGACAAGAGTCTTGGTGTTCAAGTGAAGATGAAGGTCCTGGTATTCAGATGAAGATGAGAGTCCTGGTCTTCACTTGATGATAAGGATCCTGGTCTTCAGATGAAGAAGAACATGAAGACGAGAGTCTTGGTGTTCAGGTGAAGACGAGGTCCTGGTGTTCAGATGAAGACGAGAGTCCTGGTCTTCAGATGAAGATGAGAGTCCTGGTCTTCAGATGAAGATGAAGACAAGAGTCTTGGTGTTCAAGTGAAGATGAAGGTCCTGGTATTCAGATGAAGATGAGAGTCCTGGTCTTCAGATGAAGATGAGATCCTGGTTTCAGTGAAGATGAACATGAAGATGAGGGTCCTGGTGTTCAGATGAAGAGGAAGACAAGAGTCCTGGTCTTCAGATGAAGACGAGAGTCCTGGTCTTCACATGAAGATGAAGATGAAGACAAGAGTCTTGGTGTTCAAGTGAAGATGAAGGTCCTGGTAATCAGATGAAGATGAGTCCTGGTCTTCAGTTGATAAGGATCCTGGTCTTCAGATGAAAATGAACAGGAAGACGAGAGTCCTGGTGTTCAGATGAAGATGAAGACAAGAGTCCTGGTTCAGATGAGATGAAGACAAGAGTCCTGGTCTTCAGATGAAGATGAAGACAAGAGTCTTGGTGTTCAAGTGAAGATGAAGGTCCTGGTATTAAGATGAAGATGAGAGTCCTGGTCTTCAGATGAAGATGAAGACAAGAGTCTTGGTGTTCAAGTGAAGATGAAGGTCCTGGTATTCAGATGAAGATGAGAGTCCTGGTCTTCACTTGATGATAAGGATCCTGGTCTTCAGATGAAGATGAACAGGAAGACGAGAGTCTTGGTGTTCAAGTGAAGATGAAGGTCCTGGTAATCAGATGAAGATGAGAGTCCTGGTCTTCAGTTGGTGATAAGGATCCTGGTATTCAGATGAAGATGAACTGGAAGACGGAGTCCTGGTGTTCAGGTGGAGATGAAGACGAGAGTCCTGGTATTCAGATGAAGACCAGAGTCCTGGTCTTCAGATGAAGACAAGAGTCTTGGTGTTCAAGTGAAGATGAAGGTCCTGGTATCAATGAAGATGAGAGTCCTGGTCTTCACTTGATGATAAGGATCCTGGTCTTCAGATGAAGAAGAACATGAGACGACAGTCTTGGTGTTCAGGTGAAGATGAGGTCCTGGTGTTCAGATGAAGACAAGAGTCCTGGTCTTCAGATGAAGATGAGAGTCCTGGTCTTCAGATGAAGAAAGATGAAGACAAGAGTCTTGGTGTTCAAGTGAAGATGAAGGTCCTGGTATTCATATGAAGATGAGAGTCCTGGTCTTCAGATGAAGATGAGGATCCTGGTCTTCAGATGAAGATGAACATGAAGACGAGGGACCTGGTGTTCAGATGAAGAGGAAGACAAGAGTCCTGGTCTTCAGATGAAGACGAGAGTCCTGGTCTTCACATGAAGATGAGGATGAAGACAAGAGTCTTGGTGTTAAAGTGAAGATGAAGGTCCTGGTAATCAGATGAAGATGAGAGTCCTGGTCTTCAGATGAAGATGAGGATCCTGATCTTCAGATAAAGATGAACATGAAGACGAGGGTCCTGGTTTCAGGATTGAAGAGGAAGACAAGAGTCCTGGTCTTCAGATGAAGACGAGAGTCCTGGTCTTAACACGAAGATGAAGATGAAGACAAGAGTCTTGGGTGTTAAAGTGAAGATGAAGGTCTTGGTAATCAGATGAAGATGAGAGTACTGGTCTTCAGTTGATGATAAGGATCCTGGTCTTCAGATGAAGATGAACAGGAAGACGAGAGTCCTGGTGTTCAAGTGAAGACGAAGACGAGAGTCCTGGTCTCAGATGAAGATGAAGACAAGAGTCTTGGTGTTCAAGTGAAGATGAAGGTCCTGGTATTCAGATGAAGATGAGAGTCCTGGTCTTCAGATGAAGATCCTGGTCTTCAGATGAAGGTTAACAGAAAGACGAGAGTCCTGGTGTTCAGGTGAAGATGAAGACGAGAGTCCTGGTCTTCAGATGAAGACAACATCTTGGTGTTCAAGTGAAGATGAAGGTCCTGGTATTCAGATGAAGATGAGAGTCCTGGTCTTCAGATGAAGATGAGGATCCTGTTCATCAGATGAAGATGAACATGAAGACGAGTGTCCTGGTGTTCAGATGAAGATGAAGACAAGAGTCCTGGTCTTCAGATGAAGATGAAGACAAGAGTCTTGGTTTTCAAGTGAAGATGAAGGTCCTGATAATCAGATGAAGATGAGAGTCCTGGTCTTCAGTTGACGATAAGGATCCTGGTCTTCAGATGAAGATGAACAGAAGACGAGAGTCCTGGTGTTCAGGTGAAGATGAAGACGAGAGTCCTGGTCTTCAGATGAAGACAAGAGTCCTGGTCTTCAGATGAAGATGAAGACAAGAATCTTGGTGTTCAAGTGAAGATGAAGGTCCTGGTATTCAGATGAAGATGAGAGTCCTGGTCTTCAGATGAAGATGACGACAAGAGTCTTGGTGTTCAAGTGAAGATGAAGGTCCTGGTATTCAGATGAAGATGAGAGTCCTGGTCTTCACTTGATGATAAGGATCCTGGTCTTCAGATGAAGATGAACAGGAAGACGAGAGTTCTGGTGTTCAGGCGGGGATGAAGACGAGAGTCCTTGTATTCAGATGAAGACAAGAGTCCTGGTCTTCAGATGAAGACAAGAGTCTTGGTGTTCAAGTGAAGATGAAGGTCCTGGTATTCAGATGAAGATGAGAGTCCTGGTCTTCACTTGATGAAAAGGATCCTGGTCTTCAGATGAAGAAGAACATGAAGACGAGAGTCTTGGTGTTCAGGTGAAGATGAAGGTCCTGGTATTAAGATGAAGATGAAGACGAGGGTCCTGGTGTTCAGATGAAGACGAGAGTCCTGGTCATCAGATGAAGATGAGAGACCTGGTGTTCAGATGAAGATGAAGACAAGAGTCTTGGTGTTCAAGTGAAGATGAAGGTCCTGGTAATCAGATGAAGATGAGAGTCCTGGTCTTCAGTTGATTATAAGGATCCTGGTCTTCAGATGAAGATGAACAGGAAGACGAGAGTCCTGGTGTTCAGGTGAAGATGAAGACGAGAGTCCTGGTCTTCAGATGAAGATGAAGACAAGAGTCTTGGTGTTCAAGTGAAGATGAAGTTCCTGGTATACAGATGAAGATGAGAGTCCTGGTCTTCAGATGAAGATGAGGATCCTGGTCTTCAGATGAAGATGAACAGGAAGACGAGAGTCCTGGTGTTCAGGTGAAGATGAAGACGAGAGTCCTGGTGTTCAGGTGAAGATGAAGACGAGAGTCCTGGTCTTCAGATGAAAATGAGAGTCCTGGTCTTCAGATGAAGATGAAGATCCTGGTCTTCAGATGAAGATGAACAGGAAGACGAGAGTCCTGGTGTTCAGGTGAAGATGAAGACAAGAGTCCTGGTCTTCAGATGAGATGAAGACAAGAGTCTTGGTGTTCAAGTGAAGATGAAGGTCCTGGTATTCAGATGAAGATGAGAGTCCTGGTCTTCAGATGAAGATGAGGATTCCTGGTCTTCAGATGAAGATAAACATGAAGACGAGGGTCCTGGTGTTCAGATGAAGATGAAGACAAGAGTCCTGGTCTTAAGATGAAGACGAGAGTCCTGGTCTTCAGATGAAGATGAAGACAAGAGTCTTGGTGTTCAAGTGAAGATGAAGGTCCTGGTAATCTGATGAAGATGAGAGTCCTGGTCTCAAGTTGATGATAAGGATCCTGGTCTTCAGATGAAGATGAACAGGAAGACGAGAGTCCTAGTGTTCAGGTGAAAATGAAGACGAGAGTCCTGGTCTTCAGATGAAGACAAGAGTCCTGGTCTTCAGATGAAGATGAAGACAAGAGTCTTGGTGTTCAAGTGAAGATGAAGGTCCTGGTATTCAGATGAAGATGAGAGTCCTGGTCTTCAGTTGATGATAACGATCCTGGTCTTCAGATGAAGATGAACAGGAAGACGAGAGTCCTGGTGTTCAGGTGAAGATGAAGACGAGAGTCCTGGTCTTCAGATGAAGACAAGAGTCTTGGTGTTCAAGTGAAGATGAAGGTCCTGGTATTCAGATGAAGATGAGAGTCCTGGTCTTCAGATGAAGATGAGGATCCTGTTCTTCAGATGAAGACAAGAGTCCTGGTCTTCAGATGAAGACAAGAGTCTTGGTGTTCAAGTGAAGATGAAGGTCCTGGTATTCAGATGAAGATGAGAGTCCTGGTCTTCACTTGATGATAAGGATCCTGGTCTTCAGATGAAGATGAAGACAAGAGTCTTGGTGTTCAAGTGAAGATGAAGGTCCTGGTATTCAGATGAAGATGAGAGTCCTGGTCTTCAGATGAAGATGAGGATTCCTGGTCTTCAGATGAAGATAAACATGAAGACGAGGGTCCTGGTGTTCAGATGAAGATGAAGACAAGAGTCCTGGGTCTGAAGATGAAGACGAGAGTCCTGGTCTTCAGATGAGATGAAGACAAGAGTCTTGGTGTTCAAGTGAAGATGAAGGTCCTGGTAATCAGATGAAGATGAGAGTCCTGGTCTCAAGTTGATGATAAGGATCCTGGTCTTCAGATGAAGATGAACAGGAAGACGAGAGTCCTGGTGTTCAGGTGAAAATGAAGACGAGAGTCCTGGTCTTCAGATGAAGACAAGAGTCCTGGTCTTCAGATGAAGATGAAGACAAGAGTCTTGGTGTTCAAGTGAAGATGAAGGTCCTGGTATTCAGATGAAGATGAGAGGCCTGGTCTTCACTGGATGATAAGGATCCTGGTGTTCAGATGAAGATGAACAGGAAGACGAGAGTCCTGGTGTTCAGGTGAAGATGAAGCCGAGAGTCCTGGTCTGCAGATGAAGACAAGAGTCCTGGTCTTCAGATGAAGATGAAGACAAGAGTCTTGGTGTTCAAGTGAAGATGAAGGTCCTGGTATTCAGATGAAGTTGAGAGTCCTGGTCTTCAGTTGATGATAACGATCCTGGTCTTCAGATGAAGATGAACAGGAAGACGAGAGTCCTGGTGTTCAGGTGAAGATGAAGACGAGAGTCCTGGTCTTCAGATGAAGACAAGAGTCTTGGTGTTCAAGTGAAGATGAAGGTCCTGGTATTCAGATGAAGATGAGAGTCCTGGTCTTCACTTGATGATAAGGATCCTGGTCTTCAGATGAAGATGAACAGGAAGACGAGAGTCTTGGTGTTCAAGTGAAGATGAAGGTCCTGGTAATCAGATGAAGTTGAGAGTCCTGGTCTACAGTTGATGATAAGGATCCTGGTCTTCAGCTGTAGATGAACAGGAAGACGAGAGTCCTGGTGTTCAGGTGGAGATGAAGACGAGAGTCCTGGTATTCAGATCAAGACAAGAGTCCTGGTCTTCAGATGAAGACAAGAGTCTTGGTGTTCAAGTGAAGATGAAGGTCCTGGTATTCAGACGAAGATGAACAGGAAGACGAGAGTCCTGGTGTTCAGGTGGAGATGAAGACGAGAGTCCTGGTCTTCAGATGAAGACAAGAGTCCTGGTCTTCAGATGAAGATGAAGACAAGAGTCTTGGTGTTCAAGTGAAGATGAAGGTCCTGGTATTCAGATGAAGATGAACAGGAAGACGAGAGTCCTGGTGTTCAGGTGAAGATGAAGACGAGAGTCCTGGTCTTCAGATGAAGACAAGAGTCTTGGTGTTCAAGTGAAGATGAAGGTCCTGTTATTCAGATGAAGATGAGAGTCCTGGTCTTCAGATGAAGATGAGGATCCTGTTCTTCAGATGAAGATGAACATGAAGACGAGTGTCCTGGTGTTCAGATGAAGACAAGAGTCCTGGTCTTCAGATGAAGATGAAGACAAGAGTCTTGGTTTTCAAGTGAAGATGAAGTTCCTGGTAATCAGATGAAGATGAGAGTCCTGGTCTTCAGTTGATGATAAGATTCCTGGTCTTCAGATGAAGATGAACAGAAAGACGAGAGTCCTGGTGTTCAGGTGAAGATGAAGACGAGAGTCCTGGTCTTCAGATGAAGACAAGAGTCCTGGTCTTCAGATGAAGATGAAGACAAGAGTCTTGGTGTTCAAGTGACGATGAAGGTCCTGGTATTCAGATGAAGATGAGAGTCCTGGTCTTCAGATGAAGATGAAGATCCTGGTCTTCAGATGAAGATGAACAGGAAGACGAGAGTCCTGGTGTTCAGGTGAAGATGAAGACAAGAGTCTTGGTGTTCAAGTGAAGATGAAGGTCCTGGTATTCAGATGAAGATGAGAGTCCTGGTCTTCAGTTGATGATAAGGATCCTGGTCTTCAGATGAAGATGAACAGGAAGACGAGAGTCCTGGTGTTCAGGTGAAGATGAAGACGAGAGTCCTGGTCTTCAGATGAAGACAAGAGTCTTGGTGTTCAAGTGAAGATGAAGGTCCTGGTATTCAGATGAAGATGAGAGTCCTGGTCTTCAGTTGATGATAAGGATCCTGGTCTTCAGATGAAGATGAACAAGAAGACGACAGTCCTGGTGTTGAGGTGAAGATGAAGATGAGAGTCCTGGTCTTCAGATGAAGACAAGAGTCTTGGTGTTCAAGTGAAGATGAAGGTCCTGGTATTCAGATGAAGATGAGAGTCCTAGTCTTCAGATGAAGATGAGGATCCTGTTCTTCAGATGAAGATGAACATGAAGACGAGTGTCCTGGTGCTCAGATGAAGATGAAGACAAGAGTCCTGGCCTTCAGATGAAGATGAAGACAAGAGTCTTGGTTTTCAAGTGAAGATGAAGGTCCTGGTAATCAGATGAAGATGAGAGTCCTGGTCTTCAGTTGATGATAAGGATCCTGGTCTTCAGATGAAGATGAACAGAAAGACGAGAGTCCTGGTGTTCAGGTAAAGATGAAGACGAGAGTCCTGGTCTTCAGATGAAGACAAGAGTCCTGGTCTTCAGATGAAGATGAAGACAAGAGTCTTGGTGTTCAAGTGAAGATGAACGTCCTGGTATTCAGATGAAGATGAGAGTCCTGGTCTTCACTTGATGATAAGGATCCTGGTCTTCAGATGAAGATGAATAGGAAGACGAGAGTCCTGGTGTTCAAGTAAAGATGAAGGTCCTGGTAATCAGATGAAGATGAGAGTCCTGGTCTTCAGTTGATGATAAGGATCCTGGTCTTCAGATGAAGATGAACAGGAAGACGAGAGTCCTGGTGTTCAGGTGGAGATGAAGACGAGAGTCCTGGTATTCAGATGAAGACAAGAGTCCTGGTCTTCAGATGAAGACGAGAGTCCTGGTCTTCACATGAAGATGAAGATGAAGACAAGAGTCTTGGTGTTCAAGTGAAGATGAAGGTCCTGGTAATCAGATGAAGATGAGAGTCCTGGTCTTCAGTTGATAAGGATCCTGGTCTTCAGATGAAAATGAACAGGAAGACGAGAGTCCTGGTGTTCAGATGAAGATGAAGACAAGAGTCCTGGTTTTTCAGATGAAGATGAAGACAAGAGTCCTGATCTTCAGATGAAGATGAAGACAAGAGTCTTGGTGTTCAAGTGAAGATGAAGGTCCTGGTATTCAGATGAAGATGAGAGTCCTGGTCTTCAGATGAAGATGAAGACAAGAGTCTTGGTGTTCAAGTGAAGATGAAGGTCCTGGTATTCAGATGAAGATGAGAGTCCTGGTCTTCAGATGAAGATGAACAGGAAGACGAGAGTCTTGGTGTTCAAGTGAAGATGAAGGTCCTGGTAATCAGATGAAGATGAGAGTCCTGGTCTTCAGTTGGTGATAAGGATCCTGGTATTCAGATGAAGATGAACAGGAAGACGAGAGTCCTGGTGTTCAGGTGGAGATGAAGACGAGAGTCCTGGTATTCAGATGAAGACCAGAGTCCTGGTCTTCAGATGAAGACAAGAGTCTTGGTGTTCAAGTGAAGATGAAGGTCCTGGTATTCAGATGAAGATGAGAGTCCTGGTCTTCACTTGATGATGAGGATCCTGGTCTTCAGATGAAGAAGAACATGAAGACGACAGTCTTGGTGTTCAGGTGAAGATGAGGGTCCTGGTGTTCAGATGAAGACGAGAGTCCTGGTCTTCAGATGAAGATGAGAGTCCTGGTGTTCAGATGAAGATGAAGACAAGAATCTTGGTGTTCAAGTGAAGATGAAGGTCCTGGTATTCATATGAAGATGAGAGTCCTGGTCTTCAGATGAAGATGAGGATCCTGGTCTTCAGATGAAGATGAACATGAAGACGAGGGACCTGGTGTTCAGATGAAGAGGAAGACAAGAGTCCTGGTCTTCAGATGAAGACGAGAGTCCTGGTCTTCACATGAAGATGAGGATGAAGACAAGAGTCTTGGTGTTAAAGTGAAGATGAAGGTCCTGGTAATCAGATGAAGATGAGAGTCCTGGTCTTCAGATGAAGATGAGGATCCTGATCTTCAGATAAAGATGAACATGAAGACGAGGGTCCTGGTTTTCAGATGAAGAGGAAGACAAGAGTCCTGGTCTTCAGATGAAGACGAGAGTCCTGGTCTTAACACGAAGATGAAGATGAAGACAAGAGTCTTGGTGTTAAAGTGAAGATGAAGGTCCTGGTAATCAGATGAAGATGAGAGTACTGGTCTTCAGTTGATGATAAGGATCCTGGTCTTCAGATGAAGATGAAGGTCCTGGTAATCAGATGAAGATGAGAGTACTGGTCTTCAGTTGATGATAAGGACCCTGGTCTTCAGATGAAGATGAAGGTCCTGGTAATCAGATGAAGATGAGAGTACTGGTCTTCAGTTGATGATAAGGATCCTGGTCTTCAGATGAAGATGAACAGGAAGACGAGAGTCCTGGTGTTCAAGTGAAGACGAAGACGAGAGTCCTGGTCTTCAGATGAAGACAAGACTCCTGGTCTTCAGATGAAGATGAAGACAAGAGTCTTGGTGTTCAAGTGAAGATGAAGGTCCTGGTATTCAGATGAAGATGAGAGTCCTGGTCTTCAGATGAAGATCCTGGTCTTCAGATGAAGATTAACAGAAAGACAAGAGTCCTGGTGTTCAGGTGAAGATGAAGACAAGAGTCCTGGTCTTCAGATGAAGATGAAGATGAAGACAAGAGTCTTGGTGTTCAAGTGAAGATGAAGGTCCTGGTATTCAGATGAAGATGAGAGTCGGGTCTTCAGTTGATGATAAGGATCTTGGTCTTCTGATGAAGATGAACAGGAACACGAGAGTCCTGGTGTTCAGGTGAAGATGAAGACGAGAGTCCTGGTCTTCAGATGAAGACAACAGTCTAGGTGTTCAAGTGAAGATGAAGGTCCTGGTATTCAGATGAAGATGAGAGTCCTGGTCTTCAGATGAAGATGAGGATCCTGTTCATCAGATGAAGATGAACATGAAGACGAGTGTCCTGGTGTTCAGATGAAGATGAAGACAAGAGTCCTGGTCTTCAGATGAAGACAAGAGTCCTGGTCTTCAGATGAAAATGAAGACAAGAGTCTTGGTGTTCAAGTGAAGATGAAGGTCCTGGTATTCAGATGAAGATGAGAGTCCTGGTCTTCAGTTGATGATAAGGATCCTGGTCTTCAGATGAAGATGAACAGAAAGACGAGAGTCCTGGTGTTCAGGTGAAGATGAAGACGAGAGTCCTGGTCTTCAGATGAAGACAAGAGTCCTGGTCTTCAGATGAAATGAAGACAAGAATCTTGGTGTTCAAGTGAAGATGAAGGTCCTGGTATTCAGATGAAGATGAGAGTCCTGGTCTTCAGATGAAGATGAAGATCCTGGTCTTCAGAGGAAGATGAACAGGAAGACCAGAGTCCTGGTGTTCAGGTGAAGATGAAGACAAGAGTCCTGGTCTTCAGATGAAGATGAAGACAAGAGTCTTGGTGTTCAAGTGAAGATGAAGGTCCTGGTATTCAGATGAAGATGAGAGTCCTGGTCTTCAGTTGATGATAAGGATCCTGGTCTTCAGATGAAGATGAACAGGAAGACGAGAGTCCTGGTGTTCAGGTGAAGATGAAGACGAGAGTCCTGGTCTTCAGATGAAGACAAGAGTCTTGGTGTTCAAGTGAAGATGAAGGTCCTGGTATTCAGATGAAGATGAGAGTCCTGGTCTTCAGATGAAGATGAGGATCCTGTTCTTCAGATGAAGATGAACATGAAGACGAGTGTCCTGGTGTTCAGATGAAGACAAGAGTCCTGGTCTTCAGATGAAGATGAAGACAAGAGTCTTGGTTTTCAAGTGAAGATGAAGGTCCTGGTAATCAGATGAAGATGAGAGTCCTGGTCTTCAGTTGATGATAAGGATCCTGGTCTTCAGATGAAGATGAACAGGAAGACGAGAGTCCTGGTGTTCAGGTGAAGATGAAGACGAGAGTCCTGGTCTTCAGATGAAGACAAGAGTCTTGGTGTTCAAGTGAAGATGAAGGTCCTGGTATTCAGATGAAGATGAGAGTCCTGGTCTTCAGTTGATGATAAGGATCCTGGTCTTCAGATGAAGATGAACAAGAAGACGACAGTCCTGGTGTTCAGGTGAAGATGAAGATGAGAGTCCTGGTCTTCAGATGAAGACAAGAGTCTTGGTGTTCAAGTGAAGATGAAGGTCCTGGTATTCAGATGAAGATGAGAGTCCTAGTCTTCAGATGAAGATGAGGATCCTGTTCTTCAGATGAAGATGAACAGGAAGAGCAGAGTCCTGGTGTTCAGGTGAAGATGAAGACAAGAGTCCTGGTCTTCAGATGAAGATGAAGACAAGAGTCTTGGTGTTCAAGTGAAGATGAAGGTCCTGGTATTCAGATGAAGATGAGAGTCCTGGTCTTCAGATGAAGATGAAGATCCTGGTCTTCAGAGGAAGATGAACAGGAAGACCAGAGTCCTGGTGTTCAGGTGAAGATGAAGACAAGAGTCCTGGTCTTCAGATGAAGATGAAGACAAGAGTCTTGGTGTTCAAGTGAAGATGAAGGTCCTGGTATTCAGATGAAGATGAGAGTCCTGGTCTTCAGTTGATGATAAGGATCCTGGTCTTCAGATGAAGATGAACAGGAAGACGAGAGTCCTGGTGTTCAGGTGAAGATGAAGACGAGAGTCCTGGTCTTCAGATGAAGACAAGAGTCTTGGTGTTCAAGTGAAGATGAAGGTCCTGGTATTCAGATGAAGATGAGAGTCCTGGTCTTCAGATGAAGATGAGGATCCTGTTCTTCAGATGAAGATGAACATGAAGACGAGTGTCCTGGTGTTCAGATGAAGACAAGAGTCCTGGTCTTCAGATGAAGATGAAGACAAGAGTCTTGGTTTTCAAGTGAAGATGAAGGTCCTGGTAATCAGATGAAGATGAGAGTCCTGGTCTTCAGTTGATGATAAGGATCCTGGTCTTCAGATGAAGATGAACAGAAAGACGAGAGTCCTGGTGTTCAGGTGAAGATGAAGACGAGAGTCCTGGTCTTCAGATGAAGACAAGAGTCCTGGTCTTCAGATGAAGATGAAGACAAGAGTCTTGGTGTTCAAGTGACGATGAAGGTCCTGGTATTCAGATGAAGATGAGAGTCCTGGTCTTCAGATGAAGATGAAGATCCTGGTCTTCAGATGAAGATGAACAGGAAGACGAGAGTCCTGGTGTTCAGGTGAAGATGAAGACAAGAGTCCTGGTCTTCAGATGAAGATGAAGACAAGAGTCTTGGTGTTCAAGTGAAGATGAAGTTCCTGGTATTCAGATGAAGATGAGAGTCCTGCTCTTCAGATGAAGAAGAGCATCCTGGTCTTCAGATGAAGTTGAACATGAAGACCAGGGTCCTGGTGTTCAGATGAAGATGAAGACAAGAGTCCTGGTCTTCAGATGAAGACGAGGGTCCTGGTCTTCAGATGAAGATGAACAGGAAGACGAGAGTCCTGGTGTTCAGGTGAAGATGAAGACGAGAGTCCTGGTCTTCAGATGAAGATGAGAGTCCTGGTCTTCAGATGAAGATGAGGATCCTGGTCTTCAGATGAAGATGAACATGAAGACGAGTGTCCTGGTGTTTAGATGAAGACAAGAGTCCTGGTCTTCAGATGAAGATGAAGACAAGAGTCTTGGTTTTCAAGTGAAGATGAAGGTCCTGGTAATCAGATGAAGATGAGAGTCCTGGTCTTCAGTTGATGATAAGGATCCTGGTCTTCAGATGAAGATGAACAGAAAGACGAGAGTCCTGGTGTTCAGGTGAAGATGAAGACGAGAGTCCTGGTCTTCAGATGAAGACAAGAGTCCTGGTCTTCAGATGAAGATGAAGACAAGAGTCTTGGTGTTCAAGTGACGATGAAGGTCCTGGTATTCAGATGAAGATGAGAGTCCTGGTCTTCAGATGAAGATGAAGATCCTGGTCTTCAGATGAAGATGAACAGGAAGACGAGAGTCCTGGTGTTCAGGTGAAGATGAAGACGAGAGTCCTGGTCTTCAGATGAAGATGAGAGTCCTGGTCTTCAGATGAAGATGAGGATCCTGGTCTTCAGATGATGATGAACATGAAGACGAGGGTCCTGGTGTTCAGATGAAGATGAAGACAAGAGTCCTGGTCTTCAGATGAAGACGAGAGTCCTGGTGTTCAGATGAAGATGAAGACAAGAGTCTTGGTGTTCAAGTGAAGATGAAGGTCCTGGTATTCAGATGAAGATGAGAGTCCTGGTCTTCAGATGAAGATGAACATCCTGGTCTTCAGAGGAAGATGAACAGGAAGACCAGAGTCCTGGTGTTCAGGTGAAGATGAAGACAAGAGTCCTGGTCTTCAGATGAAGATGAAGACAAGAGTCTTGGTGTTCAAGTGAAGATGAAGGTCCTGGTATTCAGATGAAGATGAGAGTCCTGGTCTTCAGTTGATGATAAGGATCCTGGTCTTCAGATGAAGATGAACAGGAAGACGAGAGTCCTGGTGTTCAGGTGAAGATGAAGACGAGAGTCCTGGTCTTCAGATGAAGACAAGAGTCTTGGTGTTCAAGTGAAGATGAAGGTCCTGTTATTCAGATGAAGATGAGAGTCCTGGTCTTCAGATGAAGATGAGGATCCTGTTCTTCAGATGAAGATGAACATGAAGACGAGTGTCCTGGTGTTCAGATGAAGACAAGAGTCCTGGTCTTCAGATGAAGATGAAGACAAGAGTCTTGGTTTTCAAGTGAAGATGAAGGTCCTGGTAATCAGATGAAGATGAGAGTCCTGGTCTTCAGTTGATGATAAGATTCCTGGTCTTCAGATGAAGATGAACAGAAAGACGAGAGTCCTGGTGTTCAGGTGAAGATGAAGACGAGAGTCCTGGTCTTCAGATGAAGACAAGAGTCCTGGTCTTCAGATGAAGATGAAGACAAGAGTCTTGGTGTTCAAGTGACGATGAAGGTCCTGGTATTCAGATGAAGATGAGAGTCCTGGTCTTCAGATGAAGATGAAGATCCTGGTCTTCAGATGAAGATGAACAGGAAGACGAGAGTCCTGGTGTTCAGGTGAAGATGAAGACAAGAGTCCTGGTCTTCAGATGAAGATGAAGACAAGAGTCTTGGCGTTCAAGTGAAGATGAAGGTCCTGGTATTCAGATGAAGATGAGAGTCCTGGTCTTCAGATGAAGATAAAGACAAGAGTCTTGGCGTTCAAGTGAAGATGAAGGTCCTGGTATTCAGATGAAGATGAGAGTCCTGGTCTTCAGTTGATGATAAGGATCCTGGTCTTCAGATGAAGATGAACAGGAAGACGAGAGTCCTGGTGTTCAGGTGAAGATGAAGACGAGAGTCCTGGTCTTCAGATGAAGACAAGAGTCTTGGTGTTCAAGTGAAGATGAAGGTCCTGGTATTCAGATGAAGATGAGAGTCCTGGTCTTCAGTTGATGATAAGGATCCTGGTCTTCAGATGAAGATGAACAAGAAGACGACAGTCCTGGTGTTCAGGTGAAGATGAAGATGAGAGTCCTGGTCTTCAGATGAAGACAAGAGTCTTGGTGTTCAAGTGAAGATGAAGGTCCTGGTATTCAGATGAAGATGAGAGTCCTAGTCTTCAGATGAAGATGAGGATCCTGTTCTTCAGATGAAGATGAACATGAAGACGAGTGTCCTGGTGCTCAGATGAAGATGAAGACAAGAGTCCTGGCCGTCAGATGAAGATGAAGACAAGAGTCTTGGTTTTCAAGTGAAGATGAAGGTCCTGGTAATCAGATGAAGATGAGAGTCCTGGTCTTCAGTTGATGATAAGGATCCTGGTCTTAAGATGAAGATGAAGAGAAAGACGAGAGTCCTGGTGTTCAGGTAAAGATGAAGACGAGAGTACTGGTCTTCAGATGAAGACAAGAGTCCTGGTCTTCAGATGAAGATGAAGACAAGAGTCTTGGTGTTCAAGTGAAGATGAACGTCCTGGTATTCAGATGAAGATGAACAGAAAGACGAGAGTCCTGGTGTTCAGGTAAAGATGAAGACGAGAGTCCTGGTCTTCAGATGAAGATGAAGACAAGAGTCTTGGTGTTCAAGTGAAGATGAACGTCCTGGTATTCAGATGAAGATGAGAGTCCTGGTCTTCACTTGATGATAAGGATCCTGGTCTTCAGATGAAGATGAACAGGAAGACAAGAGTCCTGGTGTTCAAGTAAAGATGAAGGTCCTGGTAATCAGATGAAGATGAGAGTCCTGGTCTTCAGTTGATGATAAGGATCCTGGTCTTCAGATGAAGATGAACAGGAAGACGAGAGTCCTGGTGTTCAGGTGGAGATGAAGACGAGAGTCCTGGTATTCAGATGAAGACAAGAGTCCTGGTCTTCAGATGAAGACAAGAGTCTTGGTGTTCAAGTGAAGATGAAGGTCCTGGTATTCAGATGAAGATGAGAGTCCTGGTCTTCACTTGATGATAAGGATCCTGGTCTTCAGATGAAGAAGAACATGAAGACGAGAGTCTTGGTGTTCAGGTGAAGACGAGGGTCCTGGTGTTCAGATGAAGACGAGAGTCCTGGTCTTCAGATGAAGATGAGAGTCCTGGTGTTCAGATGAAGATGAAGACAAGAGTCTTGGTGTTCAAGTGAAGATGAAGGTCCTGGTATTCAGATGAAGATGAGAGTCCTGGTCTTCAGATGAAGATGAGGATCCTGGTATTCAGGTGAAGATGAACATGAAGATGAGGGTCCTGGTGTTCAGATGAAGAGGAAGACAAGAGTCCTGGTCTTCACATGAAGATGAAGATGAAGACAAGAGTCTTGGTGTTCAAGTGAAGATGAAGGTCCTGGTAATCAGATGAAGATGAGAGTCCTGGTCTTCAGTTGATAAGGATCCTGGTCTTCAGATGAAAATGAACAGGAAGACGAGAGTCCTGGTGTTCAGATGAAGATGAAGACAAGAGTCCTGGTGTTCAGATGAAGATGAAGACAAGAGTCCTGGTCTTCAGATGAAGATGAAGACAAGAGTCTTGGTGTTCAAGTGAAGATGAAGGTCCTGGTATTAAGATGAAGATGAGAGTCCTGGTCTTCAGATGAAGATGAAGACAAGAGTCTTGGTGTTCAAGTGAAGATGAAGGTCCTGGTATTCAGATGACGATGAGAGTCCTGGTCTTCACTTGATGATAAGGATCCTGGTCTTCAGATGAAGATGAACAGGAAGACGAGAGTCTTGGTGTTCAAGTGAAGATGAAGGTCCTGGTAATCAGATGAAGATGAGAGTCCTGGTCTTCAGTTGGTGATAAGGATCCTGGTATTCAGATGAAGATGAACTGGAAGACGAGAGTCCTGGTGTTCAGGTGGAGATGAAGACGAGAGTCCTGGTATTCAGATGAAGACCAGAGTCCTGGTCTTCAGATGAAGACAAGAGTCTTGGTGTTCAAGTGAAGATGAAGGTCCTGGTAGTCAGATGAAGATGAGAGTCCTGGTCTTCACTTGATGATAAGGATCCTGGTCTTCAGATGAAGAAGAACATGAAGACGACAGTCTTGGTGTTCAGGTGAAGATGAGGGTCCTGGTGTTCAGATGAAGACGAGAGTCCTGGTCTTCAGATGAAGATGAGAGTCCTGGTGTTCAGATGAAGATGAAGATGAAGACAAGAGTCTTGGTGTTCAAGTGAAGATGAAGGTCCTGGTATTCATATGAAGATGAGAGTCCTGGTCTTCAGATGAAGATGAGGATCCTGGTCTTCAGATGAAGATGAACATGAAGACGAGGGACCTGGTGTTCAGATGAAGAGGAAGACAAGAGTCCTGGTCTTCAGATGAAGACGAGAGTCCTGGTCTTCACATGAAGATGAGGATGAAGACAAGAGTCTTGGTGTTAAAGTGAAGATGAAGGTCCTGGTAATCAGATGAAGATGAGAGTCCTGGTCTTCAGATGAAGATGAGGATCCTGATCTTCAGATAAAGATGAACATGAAGACGAGGGTCCTGGTTTTCAGATGAAGAGGAAGACAAGAGTCCTGGTCTTCAGATGAAGACGAGAGTCCTGGTCTTAACACGAAGATGAAGATGAAGACAAGAGTCTTGGTGTTAAAGTGAAGATGAAGGTCTTGGTAATCAGATGAAGATGAGAGTACTGGTCTTCAGTTGATGATAAGGATCCTGGTCTTCAGATGAAGATGAACAGGAAGACGAGAGTCCTGGTGTTCAAGTGAAGACGAAGACGAGAGTCCTGGTCTTCAGATGAAGATGAAGACAAGAGTCTTGGTGTTCAAGTGAAGATGAAGGTCCTGGTATTCAGATGAAGATGAGAGTCCTGGTCTTCAGATGAAGATCCTGGTCTTCAGATGAAGATTAACAGAAAGACGAGAGTCCTGGTGTTCAGGTGAAGATGAAGACGAGAGTCCTGGTCTTCAGATGAAGACAACAGTCTTGGTGTTCAAGTGAAGATGAAGGTCCTGGTATTCAGATGAAGATGAGAGTCCTGGTCTTCAGATGAAGATGAGGATCCTGTTCATCAGATGAAGATGAACATGAAGACGAGTGTCCTGGTGTTCAGATGAAGATGAAGACAAGAGTCCTGGTCTTCAGATGAAGATGAAGACAAGAGTCTTGGTTTTCAAGTGAAGATGAAGGTCCTGATAATCAGATGAAGATGAGAGTCCTGGTCTTCAGTTGACGATAAGGATCCTGGTCTTCAGATGAAGATGAACAGAAAGACGAGAGTCCTGGTGTTCAGGTGAAGATGAAGACGAGAGTCCTGGTCTTCAGATGAAGACAAGAGTCCTGGTCTTCAGATGAAGATGAAGACAAGAATCTTGGTGTTCAAGTGAAGATGAAGGTCCTGGTATTCAGATGAAGATGAGAGTCCTGGTCTTCAGATGAAGATGACGACAAGAGTCTTGGTGTTCAAGTGAAGATGAAGGTCCTGGTATTCAGATGAAGATGAGAGTCCTGGTCTTCACTTGATGATAAGGATCCTGGTCTTCAGATGAAGATGAACAGGAAGACGAGAGTTCTGGTGTTCAGGCGGGGATGAAGACGAGAGTCCTTGTATTCAGATGAAGACAAGAGTCCTGGTCTTCAGATGAAGACAAGAGTCTTGGTGTTCAAGTGAAGATGAAGGTCCTGGTATTCAGATGAAGATGAGAGTCCTGGTCTTCACTTGATGAAAAGGATCCTGGTCTTCAGATGAAGAAGAACATGAAGACGAGAGTCTTGGTGTTCAGGTGAAGATGAAGGTCCTGGTATTAAGATGAAGATGAAGACGAGGGTCCTGGTGTTCAGATGAAGACGAGAGTCCTGGTCATCAGATGAAGATGAGAGACCTGGTGTTCAGATGAAGATGAAGACAAGAGTCTTGGTGTTCAAGTGAAGATGAAGGTCCTGGTAATCAGATGAAGATGAGAGTCCTGGTCTTCAGTTGATTATAAGGATCCTGGTCTTCAGATGAAGATGAACAGGAAGACGAGAGTCCTGGTGTTCAGGTGAAGATGAAGACGAGAGTCCTGGTCTTCAGATGAAGATGAAGACAAGAGTCTTGGTGTTCAAGTGAAGATGAAGTTCCTGGTATACAGATGAAGATGAGAGTCCTGGTCTTCAGATGAAGATGAGGATCCTGGTCTTCAGATGAAGATGAACAGGAAGACGAGAGTCCTGGTGTTCAGGTGAAGATGAAGACGAGAGTCCTGGTGTTCAGGTGAAGATGAAGACGAGAGTCCTGGTCTTCAGATGAAAATGAGAGTCCTGGTCTTCAGATGAAGATGAAGATCCTGGTCTTCAGATGAAGATGAACAGGAAGACGAGAGTCCTGGTGTTCAGGTGAAGATGAAGACAAGAGTCCTGGTCTTCAGATGAAGATGAAGACAAGAGTCTTGGTGTTCAAGTGAAGATGAAGGTCCTGGTATTCAGATGAAGATGAGAGTCCTGGTCTTCAGATGAAGATGAGGATTCCTGGTCTTCAGATGAAGATAAACATGAAGACGAGGGTCCTGGTGTTCAGATGAAGATGAAGACAAGAGTCCTGGTCTTAAGATGAAGACGAGAGTCCTGGTCTTCAGATGAAGATGAAGACAAGAGTCTTGGTGTTCAAGTGAAGATGAAGGTCCTGGTAATCTGATGAAGATGAGAGTCCTGGTCTCAAGTTGATGATAAGGATCCTGGTCTTCAGATGAAGATGAACAGGAAGACGAGAGTCCTAGTGTTCAGGTGAAAATGAAGACGAGAGTCCTGGTCTTCAGATGAAGACAAGAGTCCTGGTCTTCAGATGAAGATGAAGACAAGAGTCTTGGTGTTCAAGTGAAGATGAAGGTCCTGGTATTCAGATGAAGATGAGAGTCCTGGTCTTCAGTTGATGATAACGATCCTGGTCTTCAGATGAAGATGAACAGGAAGACGAGAGTCCTGGTGTTCAGGTGAAGATGAAGACGAGAGTCCTGGTCTTCAGATGAAGACAAGAGTCTTGGTGTTCAAGTGAAGATGAAGGTCCTGGTATTCAGATGAAGATGAGAGTCCTGGTCTTCAGATGAAGATGAGGATCCTGTTCTTCAGATGAAGACAAGAGTCCTGGTCTTCAGATGAAGACAAGAGTCTTGGTGTTCAAGTGAAGATGAAGGTCCTGGTATTCAGATGAAGATGAGAGTCCTGGTCTTCACTTGATGATAAGGATCCTGGTCTTCAGATGAAGATGAAGACAAGAGTCTTGGTGTTCAAGTGAAGATGAAGGTCCTGGTATTCAGATGAAGATGAGAGTCCTGGTCTTCAGATGAAGATGAGGATTCCTGGTCTTCAGATGAAGATAAACATGAAGACGAGGGTCCTGGTGTTCAGATGAATATGAAGACAAGAGTCCTGGTCTGAAGATGAAGACGAGAGTCCTGGTCTTCAGATGAAGATGAAGACAAGAGTCTTGGTGTTCAAGTGAAGATGAAGGTCCTGGTAATCAGATGAAGATGAGAGTCCTGGTCTCAAGTTGATGATAAGGATCCTGGTCTTCAGATGAAGATGAACAGGAAGACGAGAGTCCTGGTGTTCAGGTGAAAATGAAGACGAGAGTCCTGGTCTTCAGATGAAGACAAGAGTCCTGGTCTTCAGATGAAGATGAAGACAAGAGTCTTGGTGTTCAAGTGAAGATGAAGGTCCTGGTATTCAGATGAAGATGAGAGGCCTGGTCTTCACTGGATGATAAGGATCCTGGTGTTCAGATGAAGATGAACAGGAAGACGAGAGTCCTGGTGTTCAGGTGAAGATGAAGCCGAGAGTCCTGGTCTTCAGATGAAGACAAGAGTCCTGGTCTTCAGATGAAGATGAAGACAAGAGTCTTGGTGTTCAAGTGAAGATGAAGGTCCTGGTATTCAGATGAAGTTGAGAGTCCTGGTCTTCAGTTGATGATAACGATCCTGGTCTTCAGATGAAGATGAACAGGAAGACGAGAGTCCTGGTGTTCAGGTGAAGATGAAGACGAGAGTCCTGGTCTTCAGATGAAGACAAGAGTCTTGGTGTTCAAGTGAAAATGAAGGTCCTGGTATTCAGATGAAGATGAGAGTCCTGGTCTTCAGATGAAGATGAGGATCCTGTTCTTCAGATGAAGACAAGAGTCCTGGTCTTCAGATGAAGATGAAGACAAGAGTCTTGGTGTTCAAGTGAAGATGAAGGTCCTGGTATTCAGATGAAGATGAGAGTCCTGGTCTTCACTTGATGATAAGGATCCTGGTCTTCAGATGAAGATGAACAGGAAGACGAGAGTCTTGGTGTTCAAGTGAAGATGAAGGTCCTGGTAATCAGATGAAGTTGAGAGTCCTGGTCTACAGTTGATGATAAGGATCCTGGTCTTCAGCTGTAGATGAACAGGAAGACGAGAGTCCTGGTGTTCAGGTGGAGATGAAGACGAGAGTCCTGGTATTCAGATCAAGACAAGAGTCCTGGTCTTCAGATGAAGACAAGAGTCTTGGTGTTCAAGTGAAGATGAAGGTCCTGGTATTCAGACGAAGATGAACAGGAAGACGAGAGTCCTGGTGTTCAGGTGGAGATGAAGACGAGAGTCCTGGTCTTCAGATGAAGACAAGAGTCCTGGTCTTCAGATGAAGATGAAGACAAGAGTCTTGGTGTTCAAGTGAAGATGAAGGTCCTGGTATTCAGATGAAGATGAACAGGAAGACGAGAGTCCTGGTGTTCAGGTGAAGATGAAGACGAGAGTCCTGGTCTTCAGATGAAGACAAGAGTCTTGGTGTTCAAGTGAAGATGAAGGTCCTGTTATTCAGATGAAGATGAGAGTCCTGGTCTTCAGATGAAGATGAGGATCCTGTTCTTCAGATGAAGATGAACATGAAGACGAGTGTCCTGGTGTTCAGATGAAGACAAGAGTCCTGGTCTTCAGATGAAGATGAAGACAAGAGTCTTGGTTTTCAAGTGAAGATGAAGTTCCTGGTAATCAGATGAAGATGAGAGTCCTGGTCTTCAGTTGATGATAAGATTCCTGGTCTTCAGATGAAGATGAACAGAAAGACGAGAGTCCTGGTGTTCAGGTGAAGATGAAGACGAGAGTCCTGGTCTTCAGATGAAGACAAGAGTCCTGGTCTTCAGATGAAGATGAAGACAAGAGTCTTGGTGTTCAAGTGACGATGAAGGTCCTGGTATTCAGATGAAGATGAGAGTCCTGGTCTTCAGATGAAGATGAAGATCCTGGTCTTCAGATGAAGATGAACAGGAAGACGAGAGTCCTGGTGTTCAGGTGAAGATGAAGACAAGAGTCTTGGTGTTCAAGTGAAGATGAAGGTCCTGGTATTCAGATGAAGATGAGAGTCCTGGTCTTCAGTTGATGATAAGGATCCTGGTCTTCAGATGAAGATGAACAGGAAGACGAGAGTCCTGGTGTTCAGGTGAAGATGAAGACGAGAGTCCTGGTCTTCAGATGAAGACAAGAGTCTTGGTGTTCAAGTGAAGATGAAGGTCCTGGTATTCAGATGAAGATGAGAGTCCTGGTCTTCAGTTGATGATAAGGATCCTGGTCTTCAGATGAAGATGAACAAGAAGACGACAGTCCTGGTGTTGAGGTGAAGATGAAGATGAGAGTCCTGGTCTTCAGATGAAGACAAGAGTCTTGGTGTTCAAGTGAAGATGAAGGTCCTGGTATTCAGATGAAGATGAGAGTCCTAGTCTTCAGATGAAGATGAGGATCCTGTTCTTCAGATGAAGATGAACATGAAGACGAGTGTCCTGGTGCTCAGATGAAGATGAAGACAAGAGTCCTGGCCTTCAGATGAAGATGAAGACAAGAGTCTTGGTTTTCAAGTGAAGATGAAGGTCCTGGTAATCAGATGAAGATGAGAGTCCTGGTCTTCAGTTGATGATAAGGATCCTGGTCTTCAGATGAAGATGAACAGAAAGACGAGAGTCCTGGTGTTCAGGTAAAGATGAAGACGAGAGTCCTGGTCTTCAGATGAAGACAAGAGTCCTGGTCTTCAGATGAAGATGAAGACAAGAGTCTTGGTGTTCAAGTGAAGATGAACGTCCTGGTATTCAGATGAAGATGAGAGTCCTGGTCTTCACTTGATGATAAGGATCCTGGTCTTCAGATGAAGATGAATAGGAAGACGAGAGTCCTGGTGTTCAAGTAAAGATGAAGGTCCTGGTAATCAGATGAAGATGAGAGTCCTGGTCTTCAGTTGATGATAAGGATCCTGGTCTTCAGATGAAGATGAACAGGAAGACGAGAGTCCTGGTGTTCAGGTGGAGATGAAGACGAGAGTCCTGGTATTCAGATGAAGACAAGAGTCCTGGTCTTCAGATGAAGACGAGAGTCCTGGTCTTCACATGAAGATGAAGATGAAGACAAGAGTCTTGGTGTTCAAGTGAAGATGAAGGTCCTGGTAATCAGATGAAGATGAGAGTCCTGGTCTTCAGTTGATAAGGATCCTGGTCTTCAGATGAAAATGAACAGGAAGACGAGAGTCCTGGTGTTCAGATGAAGATGAAGACAAGAGTCCTGGTTTTTCAGATGAAGATGAAGACAAGAGTCCTGATCTTCAGATGAAGATGAAGACAAGAGTCTTGGTGTTCAAGTGAAGATGAAGGTCCTGGTATTCAGATGAAGATGAGAGTCCTGGTCTTCAGATGAAGATGAAGACAAGAGTCTTGGTGTTCAAGTGAAGATGAAGGTCCTGGTATTCAGATGAAGATGAGAGTCCTGGTCTTCAGATGAAGATGAACAGGAAGACGAGAGTCTTGGTGTTCAAGTGAAGATGAAGGTCCTGGTAATCAGATGAAGATGAGAGTCCTGGTCTTCAGTTGGTGATAAGGATCCTGGTATTCAGATGAAGATGAACAGGAAGACGAGAGTCCTGGTGTTCAGGTGGAGATGAAGACGAGAGTCCTGGTATTCAGATGAAGACCAGAGTCCTGGTCTTCAGATGAAGACAAGAGTCTTGGTGTTCAAGTGAAGATGAAGGTCCTGGTATTCAGATGAAGATGAGAGTCCTGGTCTTCACTTGATGATGAGGATCCTGGTCTTCAGATGAAGAAGAACATGAAGACGACAGTCTTGGTGTTCAGGTGAAGATGAGGGTCCTGGTGTTCAGATGAAGACGAGAGTCCTGGTCTTCAGATGAAGATGAGAGTCCTGGTGTTCAGATGAAGATGAAGACAAGAATCTTGGTGTTCAAGTGAAGATGAAGGTCCTGGTATTCATATGAAGATGAGAGTCCTGGTCTTCAGATGAAGATGAGGATCCTGGTCTTCAGATGAAGATGAACATGAAGACGAGGGACCTGGTGTTCAGATGAAGAGGAAGACAAGAGTCCTGGTCTTCAGATGAAGACGAGAGTCCTGGTCTTCACATGAAGATGAGGATGAAGACAAGAGTCTTGGTGTTAAAGTGAAGATGAAGGTCCTGGTAATCAGATGAAGATGAGAGTCCTGGTCTTCAGATGAAGATGAGGATCCTGATCTTCAGATGAAGATGAACATGAAGACGAGGGTCCTGGTTTTCAGATGAAGAGGAAGACAAGAGTCCTGGTCTTCAGATGAAGACGAGAGTCCTGGTCTTAACACGAAGATGAAGATGAAGACAAGAGTCTTGGTGTTAAAGTGAAGATGAAGGTCCTGGTAATCAGATGAAGATGAGAGTACTGGTCTTCAGTTGATGATAAGGATCCTGGTCTTCAGATGAAGATGAAGGTCCTGGTAATCAGATGAAGATGAGAGTACTGGTCTTCAGTTGATGATAAGGACCCTGGTCTTCAGATGAAGATGAAGGTCCTGGTAATCAGATGAAGATGAGAGTACTGGTCTTCAGTTGATGATAAGGATCCTGGTCTTCAGATGAAGATGAACAGGAAGACGAGAGTCCTGGTGTTCAAGTGAAGACGAAGACGAGAGTCCTGGTCTTCAGATGAAGACAAGACTCCTGGTCTTCAGATGAAGATGAAGACAAGAGTCTTGGTGTTCAAGTGAAGATGAAGGTCCTGGTATTCAGATGAAGATGAGAGTCCTGGTCTTCAGATGAAGATCCTGGTCTTCAGATGAAGATTAACAGAAAGACAAGAGTCCTGGTGTTCAGGTGAAGATGAAGACAAGAGTCCTGGTCTTCAGATGAAGATGAAGATGAAGACAAGAGTCTTGGTGTTCAAGTGAAGATGAAGGTCCTGGTATTCAGATGAAGATGAGAGTCGGGTCTTCAGTTGATGATAAGGATCTTGGTCTTCTGATGAAGATGAACAGGAACACGAGAGTCCTGGTGTTCAGGTGAAGATGAAGACGAGAGTCCTGGTCTTCAGATGAAGACAACAGTCTAGGTGTTCAAGTGAAGATGAAGGTCCTGGTATTCAGATGAAGATGAGAGTCCTGGTCTTCAGATGAAGATGAGGATCCTGTTCATCAGATGAAGATGAACATGAAGACGAGTGTCCTGGTGTTCAGATGAAGATGAAGACAAGAGTCCTGGTCTTCAGATGAAGATGAAGACAAGAGTCTTGGTTTTCAAGTGAAGATGAAGGTCCTGATAATCAGATGAAGATGAGAGTCCTGGTCTTCAGTTGATGATAAGGATCCTGGTCTTCAGATGAAGATGAACAGAAAGACGAGAGTCCTGGTGTTCAGGTGAAGATGAAGACGAGAGTCCTGGTCTTCAGATGAAGACAAGAGTCCTGGTCTTCAGATGAAAATGAAGACAAGAATCTTGGTGTTCAAGTGAAGATGAAGGTCCTGGTATTCAGATGAAGATGAGAGTCCTGGTCTTCAGATGAAGATGACGACAAGAGTCTTGGTGTTCAAGTGAAGATGAAGGTCCTGGTATTCAGATGAAGATGAGAGTCCTGGTCTTCAGTTGATGATAAGGATCCTGGTCTTCAGATGAAGATGAACAGGAAGACGAGAGTTCTGGTCTTCAGGCGGGGATGAAGACGAGAGTCCTTGTATTCAGATGAAGACAAGAGTCCTGGTCTTCAGATGAAGACAAGAGTCTTGGTGTTCAAGTGAAGATGAAGGTCCTGGTATTCAGATGAAGATGAGAGTCCTGGCCTTCACTTGATGATAAGGATCCTGGTCTTCAGATGAAGAAGAACATGAAGACGAGAGTCTTGGTGTTCAGGTGAAGATGAAGGTCCTGGTATTAAGATGAAGACGAGGGTCCTGGTGGTCAGATGAAGACGAGAGTCCTGGTCATCAGATGAAGATGAGAGACCTGGTGTTCAGATGAAGATGAAGACAAGAGTCTTGGTGTTCAAGTGAAGATGAAGGTCCTGGTAATCAGATGAAGATGAGAGTCCTGGTCTTCAGTTGATTATAAGGATCCTGGTCTTCAGATGAAGATGAACAGGAAGACGAGAGTCCTGGTGTTCAGGTGAAGATGAAGACGAGAGTCCTGGTCTTCAGATGAAGATGAAGACAAGAGTCTTGGTGTTCAAGTGAAGATGAAGGTCCTGGTATACAGATGAAGATGAGAGTCCTGGTCTTCAGATGAAGATGAGGATCCTGGTCTTCAGATGAAGATGAACAGGAAGACGAGAGTCCTGGTGTTCAGGTGAAGATGAAGACGAGAGTCCTGGTGTTCAGGTGAAGATGAAGACGAGAGTCCTGGTCTTCAGATGAAAATGAGAGTCCTGGTCTTCAGATGAAGATGAAGATCCTGGTCTTCAGATGAAGATGAACAGGAAGACGAGAGTCCTGGTGTTCAGGTGAAGATGAAGACAAGAGTCCTGGTCTTCAGATGAAGATGAAGACAAGAGTCTTGGTGTTCAAGTGAAGATGAAGGTCCTGGTATTCAGATGAAGATGAGAGTCCTGGTCTTCAGATGAAGATGAGGATTCCTGGTCTTCAGATGAAGATAAACATGAAGACGAGGGTCCTGGTGTTCAGATGAAGATGAAGACAAGAGTCCTGGTCTTAAGATGAAGACGAGAGTCCTGGTCTTCAGATGAAGATGAAGACAAGAGTCTTGGTGTTCAAGTGAAGATGAAGGTCCTGGTAATCAGATGAAGATGAGAGTCCTGGTCTCAAGTTGATGATAAGGATCCTGGTCTTCAGATGAAGATGAACAGGAAGACGAGAGTCCTGGTGTTCAGGTGAAAATGAAGACGAGAGTCCTGGTCTTCAGATGAAGACAAGAGTCCTGGTCTTCAGATGAAGATGAAGACAAGAGTCTTGGTGTTCAAGTGAAGATGAAGGTCCTGGTATTGAGATGAAGATGAGAGTCCTGGTCTTCACTGGATGATAAGGATCCTGGTGTTCAGATGAAGATGAACAGGAAGACGAGAGTCCTGGTGTTCAGGTGAAGATGAAGCCGAGAGTCCTGGTCTTCAGATGAAGACAAGAGTCCTGGTCTTCAGATGAAGATGAAGACAAGAGTCTTGGTGTTCAAGTGAAGATGAAGGTCCTGGTATTCAGATGAAGATGAGAGTCCTGGTCTTCAGTTGATGATAACGATCCTGGTCTTCAGATGAAGATGAACAGGAAGACGAGAGTCCTGGTGTTCAGGTGAAGATGAAGACGAGAGTCCTGGTCTTCAGATGAAGACAAGAGTCTTGGTGTTCAAGTGAAGATGAAGGTCCTGGTATTCAGATGAAGATGAGAGTCCTGGTCTTCAGATGAAGATGAGGATCCTGTTCTTCAGATGAAGACAAGAGTCCTGGTCTTCAGATGAAGATGAAGACAAGAGTCTTGGTGTTCAAGTGAAGATGAAGGTCCTGGTATTCAGATGAAGATGAGAGTCCTGGTCTTCACTTGATGATAAGGATCCTGGTCTTCAGATGAAGATGAACAGGAAGACGAGAGTCTTGGTGTTCAAGTGAAGATGAAGGTCCTGGTAATCAGATGAAGTTGAGAGTCCTGGTCTACAGTTGATGATAAGGATCCTGGTCTTCAGCTGAAGATGAACAGGAAGACGACAGTCCTGGTGTTCAGGTGGAGATGAAGACGAGAGTCCTGGTATTCAGATCAAGACAAGAGTCCTGGTCTTCAGATGAAGACAAGAGTCTTGGTGTTCAAGTGAAGATGAAGGTCCTGGTATTCAGACGAAGATGAGAGTCCTGGTCTTCACTTGATGATAAGGATCCTGGTCTTCAGATGAAGATGAACAGGAAGACGAGAGTCCTGGTGTTCAGGTGGAGATGAAGACGAGAGTCCTGGTCTTCAGATGAAGACAAGAGTCCTGGTCTTCAGATGAAGATGAAGACAAGAGTCTTGGTGTTCAAGTGAAGATTAAGGTCCTGGTATTCAGATGAAGATGAGAGTCCTGGTCTTCACTTGATGATAAGGATCCTGGTCTTCAGATGAAGATGAACAGGAAGACGAGAGTCCTGGTGTTCAGGTGAAGATGAAGACGAGAGTCCTGGTCTTCAGATGAAGACAAGAGTCTTGGTGTTCAAGTGAAGATGAAGGTCCTGGTATTCAGATGAAGATGAGAGTCCTGGTCTTCGGATGAAGATGAGGATCCTGTTCTTCAGATGAAGATGAACATGAAGACGAGTGTCCTGGTGTTCAGATGAAGACAATAGTCCTGGTCTTCAGATGAAGATGAAGACAAGAGTCTTGGTTTTCAAGTGAAGATGAAGGTCCTGGTAATCAGATGAAGATGAGAGTCCTGGTCTTCAGTTGATGATAAGTATCCTGGTCTTAAGATGAAGATGAACAGAAAGACGAGAGTCCTGGTGTTCAGGTGAAGATGAAGACGAGAGTCCTGGTCTTCAGATGAAGACAAGAATCCTGGTCTTCAGATGAAGACAAGAGTCTTGGTGTTCAAGTGAAGATGAAGTTCCTGGTATTCAGATGAAGATGAGAGTCCTGGTCTTCAGATGAAGAAGAGCATCCTGGTCTTCAGATGAAGTTGAACATGAAGACCAGGGTCCTGGTGTTCAGATGAAGATGAAGACAAGAGTCCTGGTCTTCAGATGAAGACAAGAGTCCTGGTCTTCAGATGAAGATGAAGACAAGAGTCTTGGTGTTCAAGTGAAGATGAAGGTCCTGGTAATCAGATGAAGATGAGAGTCCTGGTCTTCAGATGAAGATGAGGATCCTGGTCTTCAGATGATGATGAACATGAAGACGAGGGTCCTGGTGTTCAGATGAAGATGAAGACAAGAGTCCTGGTCTTCAGATGAAGACGAGAGTCCTGGTGTTCAGATGAAGATGAAGACAAGAGTCTTGGTATTCAAGTGAAGATGAAGGTCCTGGTATTCAGATGAAGATGAGAGTCCTGGTCTTCAGATGAAGAAGAGCATCCTGGTCTTCAGATGAAGTTGAACATGAAGACCAGGGTCCTGGTGTTCAGATGAAGATGAAGACAAGAGTCCTGGTCTTCAGATGAAGACGAGAGTCCTGGTCTTCAGATGAAGATGAAGACAAGAGTCTTGGTGTTCAAGTGAAGATGAAGGTCCTGGTAATCAGATGAAGATGAGAGTCCTGGTCTTCAGTTGATGATAAGGATCCTGGTCTTCAGATGAAGATGAACAGGAAGACGAGAGTCCTGGTGTTCAGGTGAAGATGAAGACGAGAGTCCTGGTCTTCAGATGAAGATGAGAGTCCTGGTCTTCAGATGAAGATGAGGATCCTGGTCTTCAGATGATGATGAACATGAAGACGAGGGTCCTGGTGTTCAGATGAAGATGAAGACAAGAGTCCTGGTCTTCAGATGAAGACAAGAGTCCTGGTGTTCAGATGAAGATGAAGACAAGAGTCTTGGTGTTCAAGTGAAGATGAAGGTCCTGGTATTCAGATGAAGATGAGGGTCCTGGTCTTCAGATGAAGATGAAGATCCTGGTCTTCAGAGGAAGATGAACAGGAAGACCAGAGTCCTGGTGTTCAGGTGAAGATGAAGACAAGAGTCCTGGTCTTCAGATGAAGATGAAGACAAGAGTCTTGGTGTTCAAGTGAAGATGAAGGTCATGGTATTCAGATGAAGATGAGAGTCCTGGTCTTCAGTTGATGATAAGGATCCTGGTCTTCAGAGGAAGATGAACAGGAAGACCAGAGTCCTGGTGTTCAGGTGAAGATGAAGACAAGAGTCCTGGTCTTCAGATGAAGATGAAGACAAGAGTCTTGATGTTCAAGTGAAGATGAAGGTCCTGGTATTCAGATGAAGATGAGAGTCCTGGTCTTCAGTTGATGATAAGGATCCTGGTCTTCAGATGAAGATGAACAGGAAGACGAGAGTCCTGGTGTTCAGGTGAAGATGAAGACGAGAGTCCTGGTCTTCAGATGAAGACAAGAGTCTTGGTGTTCAAGTGAAGATGAAGGTCCTGGTATTCAGATGAAGATGAGAGTCCTGGTCATCAGATGAAGATGAGGATCCTGTTCTTCAGATGAAGATGAACATGAAGACGAGTGTCCTGGTGTTCAGATGAAGACAAGAGTCCTGGTCTTCAGATGAAGACAAGAGTCTTGGTTTTCAAGTGAAGATGAAGGTCCTGGTAATCAGATGAAGATGAGAGTCCTGGTCTTCAGTTGATGATAAGGATCCTGGTCTTCAGATGAAGATGAACAGAAAGACGAGAGTCCTGGTGTTCAGGTGAAGATGAAGACGAGAGTCCTGGTCTTCAGATGAAGACAAGAGTCCTGGTCTTCAGATGAAGATGAAGACAAGAGTCTTGGTGTTCAAGTGACGATGAAGGTCCTGGTATTCAGATGAAGATGAGAGTCCTGGTCTTCAGATGAAGATGAAGATCCTGGTCTTCAGATGAAGATGAACAGGAAGACGAGAGTCCTGGTGTTCAGGTGAAGATGAAGACAAGAGTCCTGGTCTTCAGATGAAGATGAAGACAAGAGTCTTGGTGTTCAAGTGAAGATGAAGTTCCTGGTATTCAGATGAAGATGAGAGTCCTGGTCTTCAGATGAAGACGAGAGTCCTGGTCTTCAGATGAAGACAAGAGTCTTGGTGTTCAAGTGAAGATGAAGGTCCTGGTAATCAGATGAAGATGAGAGTCCTGGTCTTCAGTTGATGATAAGGATCCTGGTCTTCAGATGAAGATGAACAGGAAGACGAGAGTCCTGGTGTTCAGGTGAAGATGAAGACGAGAGTCCTGGTCTTCAGATGAAGATGAGAGTCCTGGTCTTCAGATGAAGATGAGGATCCTGGTCTTCAGATGATGATGAACATGAAGACGAGGGTCCTGGTGTTCAGATGAAGATGAAGACAAGAGTCCTGGTCTTCAGATGAAGACGAGAGTCCTGGTGTTCAGATGAAGATGAAGACAAGAGTCTTGGTGTTCAAGTGAAGATGAAGGTCCTGGTATTCAGATGAAGATGAGAGTCCTGGTCTTCAGATGAAGATGAAGATCCTGGTCTTCAGAGGAAGATGAACAGGAAGACCAGAGTCCTGGTGTTCAGGTGAAGATGAAGACAAGAGTCCTGGTCTTCAGATGAAGATGAAGACAAGAGTCTTGGTGTTCAAGTGAAGATGAAGGTCCTGGTATTCAGATGAAGATGAGAGTCCTGGTCTTCAGTTGATGATAAGGATCCTGGTCTTCAGATGAAGATGAACAGGAAGACGAGAGTCCTGGTGTTCAGGTGAAGATGAAGACGAGAGTCCTGGTCTTCAGATGAAGACAAGAGTCTTGGTGTTCAAGTGAAGATGAAGGTCCTGGTATTCAGATGAAGATGAGAGTCCTGGTCTTCAGATGAAGATGAGGATCCTGTTCTTCAGATGAAGATGAACATGAAGACGAGTGTCCTGGTGTTCAGATGAAGACAAGAGTCCTGGTCTTCAGATGAAGATGAAGACAAGAGTCTTGGTTTTCAAGTGAAGATGAAGGTCCTGGTAATCAGATGAAGATGAGAGTCCTGGTCTTCAGTTGATGATAAGGATCCTGGTCTTCAGATGAAGATGAACAGAAAGACGAGAGTCCTGGTGTTCAGGTGAAGATGAAGACGAGAGTCCTGGTCTTCAGATGAAGATGAACAGAAAGACGAGAGTCCTGGTGTTCAGGTGAAGATGAAGACGAGAGTCCTGGTCTTCAGATGAAGACAAGAGTCCTGGTCTTCAGATGAAGATAACAGGAAGACCAGAGTCCTGGTGTTCAGGTGAAGATGAAGACAAGAATCCTGGTCTTCAGATGAAGATGAAGACAAGAGTCTTGGTGTTCAAGTGAAGATGAAGGTCCTGGTATTCAGATGAAGATGAGAGTCCTGGTCTTCAGTTGATGATAAGGATCCTGGTCTTCAGAGGAAGATGAACAGGAAGACCAGAGTCCTGGTGTTCAGGTGAAGATGAAGACAAGAGTCCTGGTCTTCAGATGAGATGAAGACAAGAGTCTTGGTGTTCAAGTGAAGATGAAGGTCCTGGTATTCAGATGAAGATGAGAGTCCTGGTCTTCAGTTGATGATAAGGATCCTGGTCTTCAGATGAAGATGAACAGGAAGACGAGAGTCCTGGTGTTCAGGTGAAGATGAAGACGAGAGTCCTGGTCTTCAGATGAAGACAAGAGTCTTGGTGTTCAAGTGAAGATGAAGGTCCTGGTATTCAGATGAAGATGAGAGTCCTGGTCTTCAGATGAAGATGAGGATCCTGTTCTTCAGATGAAGATGAACATGAAGACGAGTGTCCTGGTGTTCAGATGAAGACAAGAGTCCTGGTCTTCAGATGAAAGACAAGAGTCTTGGTTTTCAAGTGAAGATGAAGGTCCTGGTAATCAGATGAAGATGAGAGTCCTGGTCTTCAGTTGATGATAAGGATCCTGGTCTTCAGATAAGATGAACAGAAAGACGAGAGTCCTGGTGTTCAGGTGAAGATGAAGACGAGAGTCCTGGTCTTCAGATGAAGATGAAGACAAGAGTCTTGGTGTTCAAGTGACGATGAAGGTCCTGGTATTCAGATGAAGATGAGAGTCCTGGTCTTCAGATGAAGATGAAGATCCTGGTCTTCAGATGAAGATGAACAGGAAGACGAGAGTCCTGGTGTTCAGGTGAAGATGAAGACAAGAGTCCTGGTCTTCAGATGAAGATGAAGACAAGAGTCTTGGTGTTCAAGTGAAGATGAAGTTCCTGGTATTCAGATGAAGATGAGAGTCCTGGTCTTCAGATGAAGACGAGAGTCCTGGTCTTCAGATGAAGACAAGAGTCTTGGTGTTCAAGTGAAGATGAAGGTCCTGGTATCAGATGAAGATGAGAGTCCTGGTCTTCAGTTGATGATAAGGATCCTGGTCTTCAGATGAAGATGAACAGGAAGACGAGAGTCCTGGTGTTCAGGTGAAGATGAAGACGAGAGTCCTGGTCTTCAGATGAAGATGAGAGTCCTGGTCTTCAGATGAAGATGAGGATCCTGGTCTTCAGATGATGATGAACATGAAGACGAGGGTCCTGGTGTTCAGATGAAGATGAAGACAAGAGTCCTGGTCTTCAGATGAAGACGAGAGTCCTGGTGTTCAGATGAAGATGAGACAAGAGTCTTGGTGTTCAAGTGAAGATGAAGGTCCTGGTATTCAGATGAAGATCCTGGTCTTCAGAGGAAGATGAACAGGAAGACCAGAGTCCTGGTGTTCAGGTGAAGATGAAGACAAGAGTCCTGGTCTTCAGATGAAGATGAAGACAAGAGTCTTGGTGTTCAAGTGAAGATGAAGGTCCTGGTATTCAGATGAAGATGAGAGTCCTGGTCTTCAGTTGATGATAAGGATCCTGGTCTTCAGATGAAGATGAACAGGAAGACGAGAGTCCTGGTGTTCAGGTGAAGATGAAGACGAGAGTCCTGGTCTTCAGATGAAGACAAGAGTCTTGGTGTTCAAGTGAAGATGAAGGTCCTGGTATTCAGATGAAGATGAGAGTCCTGGTCTTCAGATGAAGATGAGGATCCTGTTCTTCAGATGAAGATGAACATGAAGACGAGTGTCCTGGTGTTCAGATGAAGACAAGAGTCCTGGTCTTCAGATGAAGATGAAGACAAGAGTCTTGGTTTTCAAGTGAAGATGAAGGTCCTGGTAATCAGATGAAGATGAGAGTCCTGGTCTTCAGTTGATGATAAGGATCCTGGTCTTCAGATGAAGATGAACAGAAAGACGAGAGTCCTGGTGTTCAGGTGAAGATGAAGACGAGAGTCCTGGTCTTCAGATGAAGACAAGAGTCCTGGTCTTCAGATGAAGATGAAGACAAGAGTCTTGGTGTTCAAGTGACGATGAAGGTCCTGGTATTCAGATGAAGATGAGAGTCCTGGTCTTCAGATGAAGATGAAGATCCTGGTCTTCAGATGAAGATGAACAGGAAGACGAGAGTCCTGGTGTTCAGGTGAAGATGAAGACAAGAGTCCTGGTCTTCAGATGAAGATGAACAGGAAGACGAGAGTCTTGGTGTTCAAGTGAAGATGAAGGTCCTGGTATTCAGATGAAGATGAGAGTCCTGGTCTTCAGGTTGATGATAAGGATCCTGGTCTTCAGATGAAGAAGAACATGAAGACGAGAGTCTTGGTGTTCAGGTGAAGACGAGGGTCCTGGTGTTCAGATGAAGACGAGAGTCCTGGTCTTCAGATGAAATGAGAGTCCTGGTGTTCAGATGAAGATGAAGACAAGAGTCTTGGTGTTCAAGTGAAGATGAAGGTCCTGGTATTCAGATGAAGATGAGAGTCCTGGTCTTCAGATGAAGATGAGGATCCTGTTCTTCAGATGAAGATGAACATGAAGACGAGTGTCCTGGTGTTCAGATGAAGACAAGAGTCCTGGTCTTCAGATGAAGATGAAGACAAGAGTCTTGGTTTTCAAGTGAAGATGAAGGTCCTGGTAATCAGATGAAGATGAGAGTCCTGGTCTTCAGTTGATGATAAGGATCCTGGTCTTCAGATGAAGATGAACAGAAAGACGAGAGTCCTGGTGTTCAGGTGAAGATGAAGACGAGAGTCCTGGTCTTCAGATGAAGACAAGAGTCCTTGTCTTCAGATGAAGATGAGACAAGAGTCTTGGTGTTCAAGTGACGATGAAGGTCCTGGTATTCAGATGAAGATGAGAGTCCTGGTCTTCAGATGAAGATGAAGATCCTGGTCTTCAGATGAAGATGAACAGGAAGACGAGAGTCCTGGTGTTCAGGTGAAGATGAAGACAAGAGTCCTGGTCTTCAGATGAAGATGAAGACAAGAGTCTTGGTGTTCAAGTGAAGATGAAGGTCCTGGTATTCAGATGAAGATGAGAGTCCTGGTCTTCAGTTGATGATAAGGATCCTGGTCTTCAGATGAAGATGAACAGGAAGACGAGAGTCCTGGTGTTCAGGTGAAGATGAAGACGAGAGTCCTGGTCTTCAGATGAAGATGAGAGTCCTGGTCTTCAGATGAAGATGAGGGATCCTGGTCTTCAGATGATGATGAACATGAAGACGAGGTCCTGGTGTCAGATGAAGACAAGAGTCCTGGTCTTCAGATGAAGACGAGAGTCCTGGTGTTCAGATGAAGATGAAGACCAAGAGTCTCGTGTTCAAGTGAAGATGAAAGGTCCTGGTATTCAGCATGAAGATGAGAGTCCTGGTCTTCAGATGAAGATGAAGATCCTGGTCTTCAGAGGAAGATGAACAGAAGACCAGAGTCCTGGTGTTCAGGTGAAGATGAAGACAAGAGTCCTGGTCTTCAGATGAAATGAAGACAAGAGTCTTGGTGTTCAAGTGAAGATGAAGGTCCTGGTATTCAGATGAAGATGAGAGTCCTGGTCTTCAGTTGATGATAAGGATCCTGGTCTTCAGATGAAGATGAACAGGAAGACGAGAGTCCTGGTGTTCAGGTGAAGATGAAGACGAGAGTCCTGGTCTTCAGATGAAGACAAGAGTCTTGGTGTTCAAGTGAAGATGAAGGTCCTGGTATTCAGATGAAGATGAGAGTCCTGGTCTTCAGAATGAAGATGAGGATCCTGTTCTTCAGATGAAGATGAACATGAAGACGAGTGTCCTGGTGCTCAGATGAAGATGAAGACAAGAGTCCTGGCCTTCAGATGAAGATGAAGACAAGAGTCTGGGTTTTCAAGTGAAGATGAAGGTCCTGTAATCAGATGAAGATGAGAGTCCTGGTCTTCAGTTGATGATAAGGATCCTGGTCTTCAGATGAAGATGAACAGAAAGACGAGAGTCCTGGTGTTCAGGTGAAGATGAAGACGAGAGTCCTGGTCTTCAGATGAAGACAAGACTCCTGGTCTTCAGATGAAGATGAAGACAAGAGTCTTGGTGTTCAAGTGAACGATGAAGGTCCTGGTATTCAGATGAAGATGAGAGTCCTGGTCTTCAGATGAAGATGAAGATCCTGGTCTTCAGATGAAGATGAACAGGAAGACGAGAGTCCTGGTGTTCAGGTGAAGATGAAGACAAGAGTCCTGGTCTTCAGATGAAGATGAACAGGAAGACGAGAGTCTTGGTGTTCAAGTGAAGATGAAGGTCCTGGTATTCAGATGAAGATGAGAGTCCTGGTCTTCAGTTGATGATAAGGATCCTGGTCTTCAGATGAAGATGAACAGGAAGACGAGAGTCCTTGGTGTTCAGGTGAAGATGAAGATGAGAGTCCTGGTCTTCAGATGAAGACAAGAGTCTGGTGTTTGAAGTGAAGATGAAGGTCCTGGTATTCAGATGAAGATGAGAGTCCTGGTCTTCAGATGAAGATGAAGATCCTGTTCTACAGATGAAGATGAACATGAAGACGAGTGTCCTGGTGTGCTCAGATTAAGATGAAGACAAGAGTCCTGGCCTTCAGATGAAGATGAAGACAAGAGTCTTGGTTTCAAGTGAAGATGAAGGTCCTGGTAATCATATGAAGATGAGAGTCCTGGTCTTCAGTTGATGATAAGGATCCTGGTCTTCAGATGAAGATGAACAGAAGACGAGAGTCCTGGTCTTCAGTGATGATAAGGATCCTGGTCTTCAGATGAAGATGAACAGAAGACGAGAGTCCTGGTGTTCAGGTGAAGATGAAGACGAGAGTCCTGGTCTTCAGATGAAGACAAGAGTCCTGGTCTTCAGATGAAGATGAAGACTAGAGTCTTGGTGTTCAAGTGAAGATGAACGTCCTGGTATTCAGATGAAGATGAGAGTCCTGGTCTTCTTGATGATAAGGATCCTGGTCTTCAGATGAAGATGAACAGGAAGACGAGAGTTGGTGTTCAAGTAAAGATGAAGGTCCTGGTAATCAGATGAAGATGAGAGTCCTGGTCTTCAGTTGATGATAAGGATCCTGGTCTTCAGATGAAGATGAACAGGAAGAGAGAGAGTCCTGGTGTTCAGGTGAAGATGAAGAGAGTCCTGGTATCAGATGAAGAAAGAGTCCTGGTCTTCAGATGAAGACAAGAGTCTTGGTGTTCAAGTGAAGATGAAGGTCCTGGTATTCAGATGAAAGATGAGAGTCCTGGTCTTCACTTGATGATAAGGATCCTGGTCTTCAGATGAAGAACATGAAGACGAGAGTCTTGGTGTTCAGGTGAAGACGAGGGTCCTGGTGTTCAGATGAAGACGAGAGTCCTGGTCTTCAGATGAAGATGAGAGTCCTGGTGTTCAGATGAAGATGAAGACAAGAGTCTTGGTGTTCAAGTGAAGATGAAGATCCTGGTATTCAGATGAAGATGAGAGTCCTGGTCTTCAGATGAAGATGAGGATCCTGTTCTTCAGATGAAGATGAACATGAAGACGAGTGTCCTGGTGTTCAGATGAAGACAAGAGTCCTGGTCTTCAGATGAAGATGAAGACAAGAGTCTTGGTTTCAAGTGAAGATGAAGGTCCTGGTAATCAGATGAAGATGAGAGTCCTGGTCTTCACTTGATGATAAGGATCCTGGCCTTCAGATGAAGATGAAGAGAAAGACGAGAGTCCTGGTGTTCAGGTGAAGATGAAGACGAGAGTCCTGGTCTTCAGATGAAGACAAGAATCCTGGTCTTCAGATGAAGACAAGAGTCCTGGTGTTCAAGATGAAGATGAAGTTCCTGGTATTCAGATGAGATGAGAGTCCTGGTCTTCAGATGAAGTTGAACATGAAGACAGGGTCCTGGTGTTCAGATGAAGATGAAGACAAGAGTCCTGGTCTTCAGATGAAGAGAGAGTCCTGGTCTTCAGATGAAGATGAAGACAAGAGTCTTGGTGTTCAAGTGAAGATGAAGGTCCTGGTTAATCAGATGAAGATGAGAGTCCTGGTCTTCAGTTGATGATAAGATCCTGGTCTTCAGATGAAGATGAACAGGAAGACAAGAGTCTGGTGTTCAGGTGAAGTGAAGACGAGAGTCCTGGTCTTCAGATGAAGATGAGAGTCCTGGTCTTCAGATGAAGATGAGATCCTGGTCTTCAGATGAAGATGAACATGAAGACGAGAGTCCTGGTGTTCAGATGAAGACAAGAGTCCTGGTCTTCAGATGAAGATGAAGACAAGAGTCTTGTGTTCAAGTGAAGATGAAGGTCCTGGTAATTCAGATGAAGATGAGAGTCCTGGTCTTCACTTGATGATAAGGATCCTGGCCTTCAGATGAAGATGAAGAGAAAGACGAGAGTCCTGGTGTTCAGGTGAAGATGAAGACGAGAGTCCTGGTCTTCAGATGAAGACAAGAATCCTGGTCTTCAGATGAAGACAAGAGTCTTGGTGTTCAAGTGAAGATGAAGTCCTGGTATTCAGATGAAGATGAGAGTCCTGGTCTTCAGATGAAGTTGAACATGAAGACCAGGTCCTGGTGTTCAGATGAAGATGAAGACAAGAGTCCTGGTCTTCAGATGAAGACGAGAGTCCTGGTCTTCAGATGAAGATGAAGACAAGAGTCTTGGTGTTCAAGTGAAGATGAAGGTCCTGGTAATCAGATGAAGATGAGAGTCCTGGTCTTCAGTTGATGATAAGGATCCTGGTCTTCAGATGAAGATGAACAGGAAGACGAGAGTCCTGGTGTTCAGGTGAAGATGAAGACGAGAGTCCTGGTCTTCAGATGAAGATGAGAGTCCTGGTCTTCAGATGAAGATGAGGATCCTGGTCTTCAGATGAAGATGAACATGAAGACGATGTCCGGTGTTCAGATGAAGACAAGAGTCCTGGTCTTCAGATGAAGATGAAGACAAGAGTCTTGGTTCAAGTGAAGATGAAGGTCCTGGTAATCAGATGAAGATGAGAGTCCTGGTCTTCACTTGATGATAAGGATCCTGGCCTTCAGATGAAGATGAAGAGAAGACGAGAGTCCTGGTCTCAGATGAGACAAGATCCTGGTCTTAAGATGAAGACAAGAGTCTTGGTGTTCAAGTGAAGATGAAGTCCTGGTATTCAGATGAAGATGAGAGTCCTGGTCTTCAGATGAAGAAGAGATCCTGGTCTTCAGATGAAGTGAACATGAAGACAGGGTCCTGGTGTTCAGATGAAGATGAGACAGAGTCCTGGTCTTCAGATGAAGACGAGAGTCCTGGTCTTCAGATGAAGATGAAGACAAGAGTCTTGGTGTTCAAGTGAAGATGAAGGTCCTGGTAATCAGATGAAGATGAGATCCTGGTCTTCAGTTGATGATAAGGATCCTGGTCTTCAGATGAAGATGAACAGGAAGACGAGAGTCCTGGTGTTCAGGTGAAGATGAAGACGAGAGTCCTGGTCTTCAGATGAAGATGAGAGTCCTGGTCTTCAGATGAAGATGAGATCCTGGCTTCAGATGATGATGAACATGAAGACGAGGGTCCTGGTGTTCAGATGAAGATGAAGACAAGAGTCCTGGTCTTCAGATGAAGACGAGAGTCCTGGTGTTCAGATGAAGATGAAGACAAGAGTCTTGGTGTTCAAGTGAAGATGAAGGTCCTGGTATTCAGATGAAGATGAGAGTCCTGGTCTTCAGATGAAGATGAAGATCCTGGTCTTCAGAGAAGATGAACAGGAGACAGTCCTGGTGTTCAGGTGAAGATGAAGACAAGAGTCCTGGTCTTCAGATGAAGATGAAGACAAGAGTCTTGGTGTTCAAGTGAAGATGAAGGTCCTGGATTCAGATGAAGATGAGAGTCCTGGTCTTCAGTTGATGATAAGGATCCTGGTCTTCAGATGAAGATGAACGGAAGACGAGAGTCCTGGTGTTCAGTGAAGATGAAGACGAGAGTCCTGGTCTTCAGATGAAGATGAGAGTCCTGGTCTTCAGATGAAGATGAGGATCCTGGTCTTCAGATGAGATGAACATGAAGACAGAGGTCCTGGTGTTCAGTGAAGATGAAGACAGAGTCCTGGTCTTCAGATGAAACAGAGTCCTGGTGTTCAGATGAGATGAAGACAAGAGTCTTGGTGTTCAAGTGAAGATGAAGGTCCTGGTATTCAGATGAAGATGAGAGTCCTGGTCTTCAGATGAAGAGAAGATCCTGGTCTTCAGATGAAGATGAACAGGAAGACAGAGTCCTGGTGTTCAGGTGAAGATGAAGACAAGAGTCCTGGTCTTCAGATGAAGATGAAGACAAGAGTCTTGGTGTTCAAGTGAAGATGAAGGTCCTGGATTCAGATGAAGATGAGAGTCCTGGTCTTCAGTTGATGATAAGGATCCTGGTCTTCAGATGAAGATGAACAGGAAGACGAGAGTCCTGGTGTTCAGGTGAAGATGAAGACGAAGAGTCCTGGTCTTCAGATGAAGACAAGAGTCTTGGTGTTCAAGTGAAGATGAAGGTCCTGGTATTCAGATGAAGATGAGAGTCCTGGTCTTCAGATGAAGATGAGGATCCTGTCTTCAGATGAAGATGAACATGAAGACGAGTGTCCTGGTGTTCAGATGAAGACAAGAGTCCTGGTCTTCAGATGAAGACAAGAGTCTTGGTTTCAAGTGAAGATGAAGGTCCTGGTAATCAGATGAAGATGAGAGTCCTGGTCTTCAGTTGATAAGGATCCTGGTCTTCAGATGAAGATGAACAGAAAGACGAGAGTCCTGGTGTTCAGTGGAAGATGAAGACGAGAGTCCTGGTCTTCAGATGAAGACAAGAGTCCTGGCTTCAGATGAAATGAAACAAGAGTCTTGTGGTTCAAGTGACGATGAAGGTCCTGGTATTCAGATGAAGATGAGAGTCCTGGTCTTCAGATGAGATGAAGATCCTGGTCTTCAGATGAAGATGAACAGGAAGACGAGAGTCCTGGTGTTCAGGTGAAGATGAAGACAGAGTCCTGGTCTTCAGATGAAGATGACAGAAGACAGAGTCTTGGTGTTCAAGTGAAGATGAAGGTCCTGGTATTCAGATGAAGATGAGAGTCCTGGTCTTCAGTTGATGATAAGGATCCTGGTCTTCAGATGAAGATGAACAGGAAGACGAGAGTCCTGGTGTTCAGGTGAAGATGAAGAGAGAGTCCTGGTCTTCAGATGAAGACAAGAGTCTTGGTGTTCAAGTGAAGATGAAGGTCCTGGTATTCAGATGAAGATGAGAGTCCTGGTCTTCAGATGAAGATGAGGATCCTGTTTCAGATGAAGATGAACATGAAGACGAGTGTCCTGGTGTTCAGATGAAGATGAAGACAAGAGTCCTGGTCTTCAGATGAAGATGAAGACAAGAGTCTTGGTTTTCAAGTGAAGATGAAGGTCCTGGTAATCAGATGAAGATGAGAGTCCTGGTCTTCAGTTGATGATAAGGATCCTGGTCTTCAGATGAAGATGAACAGGAGACGAGAGTCCTGGTGTTCAGGTGAAGATGAAGACGAGAGTCCTGAGTCTTCAATGAAGATGAGAGTCCTGGTCTTCAGATGAAGAAGAGATCCTGGTCTTCAGATGAAGTGAACATGAAGACAGGTCCTGGTGTTCAGATGAAGATGAAGACAAGAGTCTTGGTTTTCAAGTGAAGTGAAGGTCCTGGTAATCAGATGAAGATGAGAGTCCTGGTCTTCAGTTGATGATAAGGATCCTGGTCTTCAGATGAAGATGAACAGGAAGACGAGAGTCCTGGTGTTCAGGTGAAGATGAGAACGAGAGTCCTGGTTCAGATGAAGAGAGAGTCCTGGTCTTCAGATGAAGAAGAGATCCTGGTGTTCAGATGAGTGAACATGAAGAAGGTCCTGGTTTCAGATGAAGAATGAAGACAAGAGTCCTGGTCTTCAGATGAAGACGAGAGTCCTGGTCTTCAGATGAAGATGAAGAAAGTCTTGGTGTTCAAGTGAAGATGAAGGTCCTGGTAATCAGATGAAGATGAGAGTCCTGGTCTTCAGTTGATGATAAGGATCCTGGTCTTCAGAGAAGATGAACAGGAAGACAGAGTCCTGGTGTTCAGGTGAAGATGAAGACAAGAGTCCTGGTCTTCAGATGAAGATGAAGACAAGAGTCTTGGTGTTTAAGTGAAGATGAAGGTCCTGGTATTCAGATGAAGATGAGAGTCCTGGTCTTCAGTTGATGATAAGGATCCTGGTCTTCAGATGAAGATGAACAGGAAGACGAGAGTCCTGGTGTTCAGGTGAAGATGAAGACGAGAGTCCTGGTCTTCAGAATGAAGACAAGAGTCTTGGTGTTCAAGTGAAGATGAGGTCCTGGTATTCAGATGAAGATGAGAGTCCTGGTCTTCAGATGAAGATGAAGATCCTGTCTTCAGATGAAGAAGACATGAAGACGAGAAGACGAGTGTCCTGGTTTCAGATGAAGACAAGATCCTGGTCTTCAGATGAAGATGAACAGAAGACGAGAGTCTTGGTGTTCAAGTGAAGATGAAGTCCTGGTATTCAGATGAAGATGAGAGTCCTGGTCTTCAGTTGATGATAAGGATCCTGGTCTTCAGATGAAGATGAACAGGAAGAGAGAGTCCTGGTGTTCAGGTGAAGATGAAGTGAGAGTCCTGGTCTTCAGATGAAGATGAGGATCCTGTTCTCAGATGAGATGAACATGAAACGAGTGTCCTGGTGTTCAGATGAAGATGAAGACAAGAGTCCTGGTTTCAGATGAGATGAGAACAAGAGTCTTGGTTTTCAAGTGAAGATGAAGGTCCTGGTAATCAGATGAAGATGAGAGTCCTGGTCTTCAGATGAAGATGAGAAGTACCTGGTGTTCAGATGAAGATGAAGACAAGAGTCTTGGTGTTCAAGTGAAGATGAAGGTCCTGGTATTCAGATGAAGATGAGAGTCCTGGTCTTCAGATGAAAATGAGGATCCTGGTCTTCAGATGAAGATGAACAGAAGACGAGGTCCTGGTGTTCAGATGAAGACAAGAGTCCTGGTCTTCAGATGAAGATGAAGACAAGAGTCTTGGTTTCAAGTAAGATGAAGGTCCTGGTATTCAGATGAAGATGAGAGTCCTGGTCTTCATTGATGATAAGGTCCTGCTTCAGATGAAGATGAAGAAAGACGAGAGTCCTGGGTTCAGTGAAGATGAAGACGAGAGTCCTGGTCTTCAGATGAAGACACAGAATCCTGGTCTTCAGATGAAGAACAAGAGTCTTGGTGTTCAAGTGAAGATGAAGGTCCTGGTATTCAGATGAAGATGAGAGTCCTGGTCTTCAGATGAAGAAGAGATCCTGGTCTTCAGATGAAGTAACAGAAGACAGAGAGTCCTGTGTGTTCAGATGAAGATGAAGACAAGAGTCCTGGTCTTCAGATGAGAAGAGTCTGGTCTTCAGATGAAGAGAAGACAAGAGTCTTGGTGTTCAAGTGAAGATGAAGTCCTGGTATTCAGATGAAGATGAGAGTCCTGGTCTTCAGTGAATGAAGTAGAATCCTGGCTTCAGATGAAGATGAACAGGAAGACGAGAGTCCTGGTGTTCAGGTGAAGATGAACGAGAGTCCTGGTCTTCAGATGAAGATGAGGATCCTGGTCTTCAGATGAGATGAATGAAGAGAAGGGTCTGGTGTTCAGATGAAGATGAGACAAGAGTCCTGGTCTTCAGATTGAAGACGAGAGTCCTGTGTTCAGATGAAGATGAAGAGCGAGAGTCCTGGTCTTCAGATGAAGATGAGATCCTGGTCTTCAGAGGAGTGAACAGAGACAGAGTCCTGGTGTTCAGGTGAAGATAAGACAAGAGTCCTGGTCTTCAGATGAAGATGAAGACAAGAGTCTTGGTGTTCAAGTGAAGATGAAGGTCCTGGTATTCAGATGAAGATGAGAGTCCTGGTCTTCAGATGAGATAAGGATCCTGGTCTTCAGTGAAGATGAACAGGAAGACGAGAGTCCTGGTGTTCAGGTGAAGATGAAGACGAGAGTCCTGGTCTTCAGATGAAGACAAGAGTCTTGGTGTTCAAGTGAAGATGAAGGTCCTGGTATTCAGATGAAGATGAGAGTCCTGGTCTTCAGATGAAGATGAGGATCCTGTCTTCAGATGAAGATGAACATGAAGACGAGTCCTGGTGTTCAGATGAAGACAAGAGTCCTGGTCTTCAGATGAAGATGAAGACAAGAGTCTTGGTTTTCAAGTAAGATGAAGGTCCTGGTATCAATGAAGATGAGAGTCCTGGTCTTCAGTTGAATTATAAGATCCTGGTATTCAGATGAAGATGAGAGTCCTGGTCTTCACTTGATGATAAGGATCCTGGTCTTCAGATGAAGATGAACAGGAAGACGAGAGTCCTGGTGTTCAGGTGAGATGAAGACAAGAGTCCTGGTCTTCAGATGAAGATGAAGACAAGAGTCTTGGTGTTCAAGTGAAGATGAAGGTCCTGGTATTCAGATGAAGATGAGAGTCCTGGTCTTCAGTGAAGATAAGGATCCTGGTCTTCAGATGAAGATGAACAGGAAGACGAGAGTCCTGGTGTTCAGGTGAAGATGAAGACAGAGTCCTGGTCTTCAGATGAAGATGAAGACAAGAGTCTTGGTGTTCAAGTGAAGATGAAGGTCCTGGTATTCAGATGAAGATGAGAGTCCTGGTCTTCAGAGTTGATGATAAGGATCCTGGTCTTCAGATGAAGATGAACAGAAGACGAGTCCTGGTGTTCAGGTGAAGATGAAGACGAGAGTCCTGGTCTTCAGATGAAGACAAGAGTCTTGGTTTTCAAGTGAAGATGAAGGTCCTGGTATCAGATGAAGATGAGAGTCCTGGTCTTCAGTGATGATAAGGATCCTGGTCTTCAGATGAAGATGAACAGAAGACGAGAGTCCTGGTGTTCAGGTGAATGAAGACGAGAGTCCTGGTCTTCAGATGAAGATGAAGACAAGAGTCTTGGTTTCAAGTGAAGATGAAGGTCCTGGTATTCAGATGAAGATGAGAGTCCTGGTCTTCAGTTGATGATAAGGATCCTGGTCTTCAGATGAAGATGAACAGAAGACGAGAGTCCTGGTGTTCAGGTGAAGATGAAGACGAGAGTCCTGGTCTTCAGATGAAGATGAAGACAAGAGTCTTGGTGTTCAAGTGAAGATGAAGGTCCTGGTATTCAGATGAAGATGAGAGTCCTGGTCTTCAGTGATGATAAGGATCCTGGTCTTCAGATGAAGATGAACAGAAGACGAGAGTCCTGGTGTTCAGGTGAAGATGAAGACGAGAGTCCTGGTCTTCAGATGAAGACAAGAGTCTTGGTTTCAAGTGAAGATGAAGGTCCTGGTATTCAGATGAAATGAGAGTCCTGTCTTCAGATTGATGATGAGGATCCTGGTCTTCAGATGAAGATGAACAGAAGACGAGTGTCCTGGTGTTCAGATGAAGATGAAGACAAGAGTCCTGGTCTTCAGATGAAGATGAAGACAAGAGTCTTGTTTCAAGTGAAGATGAAGTCCTGGTAATCAGATGAAGATGAGAGTCCTGTCTTCAGTTGATGATAAGGATCCTGGTCTTCAGATGAAGATGAACAGAAGACGAGAGTCTGGTGTTCAGGTGAAGATGAAGACGAGAGTCCTGGTCTTCAGATGAAGACAAGAAGTCCTGGTCTTCAGATGAAGATGAAGACAAGAGTCTTGGTGTTCAAGTGAAGATGAAAGTCCTGGTATTCAGATGAAGATGAGAGTCCTGGTCTTCACTTGATGATAAGGATCCTGGTCTTCAGATGAAGATGAAAAGGAAGACGAGAGTCTTGGTGTTCAAGTGAAGATGAAGGTCCTGGTAATCAGATGAAGATGAGAGTCCTGGTCTTCAGTTGATGATAAGATCCTGGTCTTCAGATGAAGATGAACAGGAAGACGAGAGTCCTGGTGTTCAGGTGAGATGAAGACGAGAGTCCTGGTCTTCAGATGAAGACAAGAGTCCTGGTCTTCAGATGAAGACAAGAGTCTTGGTGTTCAAGTGAAGATGAAGGTCCTGGTATTCAGATGAAGATGAGAGTCCTGGTCTTCAGATGAAGAGAACATGAAGACGAGAGTCTTGGTTCAGTGAAGACGAGGGTCCTGGTGTTCAGATGAAGACGAGAGTCCTGGTCTTCAGATGAAGATGAGAGTCCTGGTCTTCAGATGAAGATGAAGACAAGAGTCTTGGTGTTCAAGTGAAGATGAAGGTCCTGGTATTCAGATGAAGATGAGAGTCCTGGTCTTCAGATGAGATGAGGATCCTGGTCTTCAGATGAAGATGAACATGAAGACGAGGTCCTGGTGTTCAGATGAGAGAAGACAAGAGTCCTGGCTTCAGATGAAGACGAGAGTCCTGGTCTTCACATGAAGATGAAGATGAAGACAAGAGTCTTGTGTTCAAGTGAAGATGAAGGTCCTGGTAATCAGATGAAGATGAGAGTCCTGGTCTTCAGTTGATGATAAGGATCCTGGTCTTCAGATGAACGATGAACAGGAAGACGAGAGTCCTGGTGTTCAGATGAAGATGAAGACAAGAGTCCTGGTCTCAGATGAAGATGAAGACAAGAGTCTTGGTGTCCAAGTGAAGATGAAGGTCCTGGTATTCAGATGAAGATGAGAGTCCCTGGTCTTCACTTGATGATAAGGATCCTGGTCTTCAGATGAAGATGAACAGGAAGACGAGAGTTCTGGTGTTCAGTGAAGATGAAGGTCCTGGTAATCAGATGAAGATGAGAGGTCCTGGTCTTCAGTGATGATAAGGATCCTGGTCTTATGATGAAGATGAAGGTCCTGGTAATCAGATGAAGATGAGAGGCCTGGTCTTCATTGATGATAAGGATCCTGGTCTTCAGATGAAGATGAACAGGAAGACGAGAGTCCTGGTGTTCAGGTGAAGATGAAGACGAGAGTCCCTGGTATTCAGATGAAGATAAGAGTCCTGGTCTTCAGATGAAGACAAGAGTCTTGGTGTTCAAGTGAAGATGAAGGTCCTGGTATTCAGACGAAGATGAGAGTCCTGGTCTTCACTTGATGATAAGGATCCTGGTCTCAGATGAAGATGAACAGAAAGACGAGAGTCCTGGTGTTCAGGTGGAGATGAAGACAAGAGTCCGGGTCTTCAGATGAAGATGAAGACAAGAGTCTTGGTGTTCAAGTGAAGATGAAGGTCCTGCTATTCAGATGAAAGATGAGAGTCCTGGTCTTCAGATGAAGATGAGGATCCTGTTCTTCAGATGAAGATGAACATGAAGACGAGTGGTCCTGGTGTTCAGATGAAGACAAGAGTCCTGGTCTTCAGATGAAGATGAAGACAAGAGTCTTGGTTTTCAAGTGAAGATGAGCATCCTGGTAATCAGATGAAGATGAGAGTCCTGGTCTTCAGTTGATGATAAGGATCCTGGTCTTCAGATGAAGATGAACAGAAAGACGAGAGTCCTGGTGTTCAGGTGAAGATGAAGATGAGAGTCCTGGTCTTCAGATGAAGACAAGAGTCCTGGTCTTCAGATGAAGATGAAGACAAGAGTCTTGGTGTTCAAGTGACGATGAAGGTCCTGGTATTCAGATGAAGATGAGAGTCCTGGTCTTCAGATGAAGATGAAGATCCTGGTCTTCAGATGAAGATGAACAGGAAGACGAGAGTCCTGGTGTTCAGGTGAAGATGAAGACAAGAGTCCTGGTCTTCAGATGAAGATGAAGACAAGAGTCTTGGTGTTCAAGTGAAGATGAAGGTCCTGGTATTCAGATGAAGATGAGAGTCCTGGTCTTCAGTTGATGATAAGGATCCTGGTCTTCAGATGAAGATGAACAGGAAGACGAGAGTCCTGGTGTTCAGGTGAAGATGAAGACGAGAGTCCTGGTCTTCAGATGAAGACAAGAGTCTTGGTGTTCAAGTGAAGATGAAGGTCCTGGTATTCAGATGAAAATGAGAGTCCTGATCTTCAGATGAAGATGAGGATCCTGTTCTTCAGATGAAGATGAACATGAAGACGAGTGTCCTGGTGTTCAGATGAAGATGAAGACAAGAGTCTTGGTGTTCAAGTGAAGATGAAGGTCCTGGTATTCAGATGAAAATGAGAGTCCTGATCTTCAGATGAAGATGAGGATCCTGTTCTTCAGATGAAGATGAACATGAAGACGAGTGTCCTGGTGTTCAGATGAAGATGAAGACAAGAGTCCTGGTCTTCAGATGAAGATGAAGACAAGAGTCTTAGTTTTCAAGTGAAGATGAAGGTCCTGGTAATCAGATGAAGATGAGAGTCCTGGTCTTCAGTTGATGATAAGGATCCTGGTCTTCAGATGAAGATGAACAGAAAGACGAGAGTCCTGGTGTTCAGGTGAAGATGAAGACGAGAGTCCTGGTCTTCAGATGAAGACAAGAGTCCTGGTCTTCAGATGAAGATGAAGACAAGAGTCTTGGTGTTCAAGTGAAGATGAAAGTCCTGGTATTCAGATGAAGATGAGAGTCCTGCCTCTTCACTTGATGATAAGGATCCTGGTCTTCAGATGAAGATGAAAAGGAAGACGAGACTCTTGGTGTTCAAGTGAAGATGAAGGTCCTGTTAATCAGATGAAGATGAGAGTGTTGGTCTTCAGTTGATGATAAGGATCCTGGTCTTCAGATGAAGATGAACAGGAAGACGAGAGTCCTGGTGTTCAGGTGGAGATGAAGACGAGAGTCCTGGTATTCAGATGAAGACAAGAGTCCTGGTCTTCAGATGAAGACAAGAGTCTTGGTGTTATAGTGAAGATGAAGGTCCCGGTATTCAGATGAAGATGAGAGTCCTGGTCTTCAGATGAAGAAGAACATGAAGACGAGAAGTCTTGGTGTTCAGGTGAAGACGAGGGTCCTGGTGTTCAGATGAAGACGAGAGTCCTGGTCTTCAGATGAAGATGAGAGTCCTGGTGTTCAGATGAAGATGAAGACAAGAGTCTTGGTGTTCAAGTGAAGATGAAGGTCCTGGTATTCAGATGAAGATGAGAGTCCTGGTCTTCAGATGAAGATGAGGATCCTGGTCTTCAGATGAAGATGAACATGAAGACGAGGGTCCTGGTGTTCAGATGAAGAGGAAGACAAGAGTCCTGGCCTTCAGATGAAGACGAGAGTCCTGGTCTTCACATGAAGATGAAGATGAAGACAAGAGTCTTGGTGTTCAAGTGAAGATGAAGGTCCTGGTAATCAGATGAAGATGAGAGTCCTGGTCTTCAGTTGATGATAAGGATCCTGGTCTTCAGATGAAGATGAACAGGAAGACGAGAGTCCTGGTGTTCAGATGAAGATGAAGACGAGAGTCCTGGTATTCAGATGAAGACAAGAGTCCTGGTCTTCAGATGAAGACAAGAGTCTTGTTGTTCAAGTGAAGATGAAGGTCCCGGTATTCAGATGAAGATGAGAGTCCTGGTCTTCAGATGAAGAAGAACATGAAGACGAGAGTCTTGGTGTTCAGGTGAAGACGAGGGTCCTGGTGTTCAGATGAAGACGAGAGTCCTGGTCTTCAGATGAAGATGAGAGTCCTGGTGTTCAGATGAAGATGAAGACAAGAGTCTTGGTGTTCAAGTGAAGATGAAGGTCCTGGTATTCAGATGAAGATGAGAGTCCTGGTCTTCAGATGAAGATGAGGATCCTGGTCTTCAGATGAAGATGAACATGAAGACGAGGGTCCTGGTGTTCAGATGAAGAGGAAGACAAGAGTCCTGGCCTTCAGATGAAGACGAGAGTCCTGGTCTTCACATGAAGATGAAGATGAAGACAAGAGTCTTGGTGTTTCAAGTGAAGATGAAGGTCCTGGTAATCAGATGAAGATGAGAGTCCTGGTCTTCAGTTGATGATAAGGATCCTGGTCTTCAGATGAAGATGAACAGGAAGACGAGAGTCCTGGTGTTCAGATGAAGATGAAGACAAGAGTCCTGGTCTTCAGATGAAGATGAAGACAAGAGTCTTGGTGTCCAAGTGAAGATGAAGGTCCTGGTATTCAGATGAAGATGAGAGTCCTGGTCTTCACTTGATGATAAGGATCCTGGTCTTCAGATGAAGATGAACAGGAAGACGAGAGTCTTGGTGTTCAAGTGAAGATGAAGGTCCTGGTAATCAGATGAAGATGAGAGTCCTTGTCTTCAGTTGATGATAAGGATCCTGGTCTTATGATGAAGATGAAGGTCCTGGTAATCAGATGAAGATGAGAGTCCTGGTCTTCAGTTGATGATAAGGATCCTGGTCTTCAGATGAAGATGAACAGGAAGACGAGAGTCCTGGTGTTCAGGTGAAGATGAAGACGAGAGTCCTGGTATTCAGATGAAGATAAGAGTCCTGGTCTTCAGATGAAGACAAGAGTCTTGGTGTTCAAGTGAAGATGAAGGTCCTGGTATTCAGACGAAGATGAGAGTCCTGGTCTTCACTTGATGATAAGGATCCTGGTCTTCAGATGAAGATGAACAGAAAGACGAGAGTCCTGGTGTTCAGGTGGAGATGAAGACAAGAGTCCTGGTCTTCAGATGAAGATGAAGACAAGAGTCTTGGTGTTCAAGTGAAGATGAAGGTCCTGCTATTCAGATGAAGATGAGAGTCCTGGTCTTCAGATGAAGATGAGGATCCTGTTCTTCAGATGAAGATGAACATGAAGACGAGTGTCCTGGTGTTCAGATGAAGACAAGAGTCCTGGTCTTCAGATGAAGATGAAGACAAGAGTCTTGGTTTTCAAGTGAAGATGAGCATCCTGGTAATCAGATGAAGATGAGAGTCCTGGTCTTCAGTTGATGATAAGGATCCTGGTCTTCAGATGAAGATGAACAGAAAGACGAGAGTCCTGGTGTTCAGGTGAAGATGAAGACGAGAGTCCTGGTCTTCAGATGAAGACAAGAGTCCTGGTCTTCAGATGAAGATGAAGACAAGAGTCTTGGTGTTCAAGTGACGATGAAGGTCCTGGTATTCAGATGAAGATGAGAGTCCTGGTCTTCAGATGAAGATGAAGATCTGGGTCTTCAGATGAAGATGAACAGGAAGACGAGAGTCCTGGTGTTCAGGTGAAGATGAAGACAAGAGTCCTGGTCTTCAGATGAAGATGAAGACAAGAGTCTTGGTGTTCAAGTGAAGATGAAGGTCCTGGTATTCAGATGAAGATGAGAGTCCTGGTCTTCAGTTGATGATAAGGATCCTGGTCTTCAGATGAAGATGAACAGGAAGACGAGAGTCCTGGTGTTCAGGTGAAGATGAAGACGAGAGTCCTGGTCTTCAGATGAAGACAAGAGTCTTGGTGTTCAAGTGAAGATGAAGGTCCTGGTATTCAGATGAAAATGAGAGTCCTGATCTTCAGATGAAGATGAGGATCCTGTTCTTCAGATGAAGATGAACATGAAGACGAGTGTCCTGGTGTTCAGATGAAGATGAAGACAAGAGTCTTGGTGTTCAAGTGAAGATGAAGGTCCTGGTATTCAGATGAAAATGAGAGTCCTGATCTTCAGATGAAGATGAGGATCCTGTTCTTCAGATGAAGATGAACATGAAGACGAGTGTCCTGGTGTTCAGATGAAGATGAAGACAAGAGTCCTGGTCTTCAGATGAAGATGAAGACAAGAGTCTTAGTTTTCAAGTGAAGATGAAGGTCCTGGTAATCAGATGAAGATGAGAGTCCTGGTCTTCAGTTGATGATAAGGATCCTGGTCTTCAGATGAAGATGAACAGAAAGACGAGAGTCCTGGTGTTCAGGTGAAGATGAAGACGAGACTCCTGGTCTTCAGATGAAGACAAGAGTCCTGGTCTTCAGATGAAGATGAAGACAAGAGTCTTGGTGTTCAAGTGAAGATGAAAGTCCTGGTATTCAGATGAAGATGAGAGTCCTGCTCTTCACTTGATGATAAGGATCCTGGTCTTCAGATGAAGATGAAAAGGAAGACGAGAGTCTTGGTGTTCAAGTGAAGATGAAGGTCCTGTTAATCAGATGAAGATGAGAGTGTTGGTCTTCAGTTGATGATAAGGATCCTGGTCTTCAGATGAAGATGAACAGGAAGACGAGAGTCCTGGTGTTCAGGTGGAGATGAAGACGAGAGTCCTGGTATTCAGATGAAGACAAGAGTCCTGGTCTTCAGATGAAGACAAGAGTCTTGGTGTTCAAGTGAAGATGAAGGTCCCGGTATTCAGATGAAGATGAGAGTCCTGGTCTTCAGATGAAGAAGAACATGAAGACGAGAGTCTTGGTGTTCAGGTGAAGACGAGGGTCCTGGTGTTCAGATGAAGACGAGAGTCCTGGTCTTCAGATGAAGATGAGAGTCCTGGTGTTCAGATGAAGATGAAGACAAGAGTCTTGGTGTTCAAGTGAAGATGAAGGTCCTGGTATTCAGATGAAGATGAGAGTCCTGGTCTTCAGATGAAGATGAGGATCCTGGTCTTCAGATGAAGATGAACATGAAGACGAGGGTCCTGGTGTTCAGATGAAGAGGAAGACAAGAGTCCTGGCCTTCAGATGAAGACGAGAGTCCTGGTCTTCACATGAAGATGAAGATGAAGACAAGAGTCTTGGTGTTCAAGTGAAGATGAAGGTCCTGGTAATCAGATGAAGATGAGAGTCCTGGTCTTCAGTTGATGATAAGTATCCTGGTCTTCAGATGAAGATGAACAGGAAGACGAGAGTCCTGGTGTTCAGATGAAGATGAAGACAAGAGTCCTGGTCTTCAGATGAAGATGAAGACAAGAGTCTTGGTGTCCAAGTGAAGATGAAGGTCCTGGTATTCAGATGAAGATGAGAGTCCTGGTCTTCACTTGATGATAAGGATCCTGGTCTTCAGATGAAGATGAACAGGAAGACGAGAGTCTTGGTGTTCAAGTGAAGATGAAGGTCCTGGTAATCAGATGAAGATGAGAGTCCTTGCCTTCAGTTGATGATAAGGATCCTGGTCTTATGATGAAGATGAAGGTCCTGGTAATCAGATGAAGATGAGAGTCCTGGTCTTCAGTTGATGATAAGGATCCTGGTCTTCAGATGAAGATGAACAGGAAGACGAGAGTCCTGGTGTTCAGGTGAAGATGAAGACGAGAGTCCTGGTATTCAGATGAAGACAAGAGTCTTGGTGTTCAAGTGAAGATGAAGGTCCTGGTATTCAGACGAAGATGAGAGTCCTGGTCTTCAGATGAAGATGACGATCCTGGTCTTCAGATGAAGATGAACATAAAGATGAGGGTCCTGGTGTTCAGATTAAGAGGAAGACAAGAGTCCTGGTCTTCAGATGAAGACGAGAGTCCTGGTCTTCACATGAAGATGAAGATGAAGACAAGAGTCTTGGTGTTAAAGTGAAGATGAAGGTCCTGGTAATCAGATGAAGATGAGAGTCCTGGTCTTCAGTTGATGATAAGGATCCTGGTCTTCAGATGAAGATGAACAGAAAGACGAGAGTCCTGGTGTTCAGGTGAAGATGAAGACGAGAGTCCTGGTGTTCAGGTGAAGATGAAGACGAGAGTCCTGGTCTTCAGATGAAGACAAGAGTCTTGGTGTTCAAGTGAAGATGAAGGTCCTGGTATTCAGATGAAGATGAGAGTCCCGGTCTTCAGATGAAGATGAAGATCCTGGTCTTCAGATGAAGATGAAGACAAGAGTCTTGGTGTTCAAGTGACGATGAAGGTCCTGGTATTCAGATGAAGATGAGAGTCCTGGTCTTCAGATGAAGATGAAGATCCTGGTCTTCAGATGAAGATGAACAGGAAGACGAGAGTCCTGGTGTTCAGGTGAAGATGAAGACAAGAGTCCTGGTCTTCAGATGAAGATGAAGACAAGAGTCTTGGTGTTCAAGTGAAGATGAAGGTCCTGGTATTCAGATGAAGATGAGAGTCCTGGTCTTCAGTTGATGATAAGGATCCTGGTCTTCAGATGAAGATGAACAGGAAGACGAGAGTCCTGGTGTTCAGGTGAAGATGAAGACGAGAGTCCTGGTCTTCAGATGAAGACAAGAGTCTTGGTGTTCAAGTGAAGATGAAGGTCCTGGTATTCAGATGAAAATGAGAGTCCTGATCTTCAGATGAAGATGAGGATCCTGTTCTTCAGATGAAGATGAACATGAAGACGAGTGTCCTGGTGTTCAGATGAAGATGAAGACAAGAGTCTTGGTGTTCAAGTGAAGATGAAGGTCCTGGTATTCAGATGAAAATGAGAGTCCTGATCTTCAGATGAAGATGAGGATCCTGTTCTTCAGATGAAGATGAACATGAAGACGAGTGTCCTGGTGTTCAGATGAAGATGAAGACAAGAGTCCTGGTCTTCAGATGAAGATGAAGACAAGAGTCTTAGTTTTCAAGTGAAGATGAAGGTCCTGGTAATCAGATGAAGATGAGAGTCCTGGTCTTCAGTTGATGATAAGGATCCTGGTCTTCAGATGAAGATGAACAGAAAGACGAGAGTCCTGGTGTTCAGGTGAAGATGAAGACGAGACTCCTGGTCTTCAGATGAAGACAAGAGTCCTGGTCTTCAGATGAAGATGAAGACAAGAGTCTTGGTGTTCAAGTGAAGATGAAAGTCCTGGTATTCAGATGAAGATGAGAGTCCTGCTCTTCACTTGATGATAAGGATCCTGGTCTTCAGATGAAGATGAAAAGGAAGACGAGAGTCTTGGTGTTCAAGTGAAGATGAAGGTCCTGTTAATCAGATGAAGATGAGAGTGTTGGTCTTCAGTTGATGATAAGGATCCTGGTCTTCAGATGAAGATGAACAGGAAGACGAGAGTCCTGGTGTTCAGGTGGAGATGAAGACGAGAGTCCTGGTATTCAGATGAAGACAAGAGTCCTGGTCTTCAGATGAAGACAAGAGTCTTGGTGTTCAAGTGAAGATGAAGGTCCCGGTATTCAGATGAAGATGAGAGTCCTGGTCTTCAGATGAAGAAGAACATGAAGACGAGAGTCTTGGTGTTCAGGTGAAGACGAGGGTCCTGGTGTTCAGATGAAGACGAGAGTCCTGGTCTTCAGATGAAGATGAGAGTCCTGGTGTTCAGATGAAGATGAAGACAAGAGTCTTGGTGTTCAAGTGAAGATGAAGGTCCTGGTATTCAGATGAAGATGAGAGTCCTGGTCTTCAGATGAAGATGAGGATCCTGGTCTTCAGATGAAGATGAACATGAAGACGAGGGTCCTGGTGTTCAGATGAAGAGGAAGACAAGAGTCCTGGCCTTCAGATGAAGACGAGAGTCCTGGTCTTCACATGAAGATGAAGATGAAGACAAGAGTCTTGGTGTTCAAGTGAAGATGAAGGTCCTGGTAATCAGATGAAGATGAGAGTCCTGGTCTTCAGTTGATGATAAGGATCCTGGTCTTCAGATGAAGATGAACAGGAAGACGAGAGTCCTGGTGTTCAGATGAAGATGAAGACAAGAGTCCTGGTCTTCAGATGAAGATGAAGACAAGAGTCTTGGTGTCCAAGTGAAGATGAAGGTCCTGGTATTCAGATGAAGATGAGAGTCCTGGTCTTCACTTGATGATAAGGATCCTGGTCTTCAGATGAAGATGAACAGGAAGACGAGAGTCTTGGTGTTCAAGTGAAGATGAAGGTCCTGGTAATCAGATGAAGATGAGAGTCCTTGCCTTCAGTTGATGATAAGGATCCTGGTCTTATGATGAAGATGAAGGTCCTGGTAATCAGATGAAGATGAGAGTCCTGGTCTTCAGTTGATGATAAGGATCCTGGTCTTCAGATGAAGATGAACAGGAAGACGAGAGTCCTGGTGTTCAGGTGAAGATGAAGACGAGAGTCCTGGTATTCAGATGAAGACAAGAGTCTTGGTGTTCAAGTGAAGATGAAGGTCCTGGTATTCAGACGAAGATGAGAGTCCTGGTCTTCAGATGAAGATGACGATCCTGGTCTTCAGATGAAGATGAACATAAAGATGAGGGTCCTGGTGTTCAGATTAAGAGGAAGACAAGAGTCCTGGTCTTCAGATGAAGACGAGAGTCCTGGTCTTCACATGAAGATGAAGATGAAGACAAGAGTCTTGGTGTTAAAGTGAAGATGAAGGTCCTGGTAATCAGATGAAGATGAGAGTCCTGGTCTTCAGTTGATGATAAGGATCCTGGTCTTCAGATGAAGATGAAATGAAAGACGAGAGTCCTGGTGTTCAGGTGAAGATGAAGACGAGAGTCCTGGTGTTCAGGTGAAGATGAAGACGAGAGTCCTGGTCTTCAGATGAAGACAAGAGTCTTGGTGTTCAAGTGAAGATGAAGGTCCTGGTATTCAGATGAAGATGAGAGTCCCGGTCTTCAGATGAAGATGAAGATCCTGGTCTTCAGATGAAGATGAACAGGAAGACGACAGTCCTGGTGTTCAGGTGAAGATGAAGAGAAGAGTCCTGGTCTTCAGATGAAGATGAAGACAAGAGTCTTGGTGTTCAAGTGAAGATGAAGGTCCTGGTATTCAGATGAAGATGAGAGTCCTGGTCTTCACTTGATGATAAGGATCCTGGTCTTCAGATGAAGATGAACAGGAAGACGAGAGTCCTGGTGTTCAGGTGAAGATGAAAACAAGAGTCCTGGTCTTCAGATGAAGACGAAGACAAGAGTCTTGGTGTTCAAGTGAAGATGAAGGTCCTGGTATTCAGATGAAGATGAGAGTCCTGGTCTTAAGATGAAGATGAGGATTCCTGGTCTTCAGATGAAGATGAAAATGAAGACGAGGGTCCTGGTGTTCAGGTGAAAATGAAGACGAGAGTCCTGGTCTTCAGATGAAGACAAGAGTCCTGGTCTTCAGATGAAGATGAAGACAAGAGTCTTGGTGTTAAAGTGAAGATAAAGGTCCTGGTATTCAGATGAAGATGAGAGTCCTGGTCTTCACTGGATGATAAGGATCCTGGTGTTCAGATGAAGATGAACAGGAAGACGAGAGTCCTGGTGTTCAGGTGAAGATGAAGACGAGAGTCCTGGTCTTCAGATGAAGACAAGAGTCCTGGTCTTCAGATGAAGATGAAGACAAGAGTCTTGGTGTACAAGTGAAGATGAAAGTCCTGGTATTCAGATGAAGATGAGAGTCCTGGTCTTCACTTGATGATAAGGATCCTGGTCTGCAGATGAAGATGAACAGGAAGAGGAGAGTCCTGGTGTTCAGGTGAAGATGAAGACGAGAGTCCTGGTCTTCAGATGAAGACGAGGGTCCTGGTGTTCAGATGAAGACAAGAGTCTTGGTGTTCAAGTGAAGATGAAGGTCCTGGTCTTCAGATGAAGACAAGTGTCCTGGTGTTCAGATGAAGAAGAACATGAAGACGAGAGTCTTGGTGTTCAGGTGAAGATGAAGGTCCTGGTATTAAGATGAAGATGAAGACGAGGGTTCTGGTGTTCAGATGAAGACGAGAGTCCTGGTCTTCAGATGAAGATGAGGATCCTGGTCTTCAGATGAAGATGAACATGAAGATGAGGGTCCTGGTGTTCAGATGAAGATGAAGACAAGAGTCCTGGTCTTCAGATGAAGACGAGAGTCCTGGTCTTCACATGAAGATGAAGATGAAGACAAGAGTCTTGGTGTTGAAGTAAAGATGAAGGTCCTGGTAATCAGATGAAGATGAGAGTCCTGGTCTTCAGTTGATGATAAGGATCCTGGTCTTCAGATGAAGATGAACAGGAAGACGAGAGTCCTGGTGTTCAGGTGAAGATGAAGACGAGAGTCCTGGTCTTCAGATGAAGATGAGAGTCCTGGTCTTCAGATGAAGACGAGAGTCCTGGTCTTCAGATGAAGATGAAGACAAGAGTTTTGGTGTTCAAGTGAAGATGAAGGTCCTGGTATACAGATGAAGATGAGAGTTCTGGTCTTCAGGTGAAGATGAGGATCCTGGTCTTCAGATGAAGATGAACAGGAAGACGAGAGTCCTGGTGTTCAGGTGAAGATGAAGACGAGAGTCCTGGTGTTCAGGTGAAGATGAAGACGAGAGTCCTGGTCTTCAGATGAAGACAAGAGTCTTGGTGCTCAAGTGAAGATGAAGGTCCTGGTATTCAGATGAAGATGAGAGTCCTGGTCTTCAGATGAAGATGAAGATCCTGGTCTTCAGATGAAGATGAACAGGAAGACGAGAGTCCTGGTGTTCAGGTGAAGATGATGACAAGAGTCCTGGTCTTCAGATGAAGATGAAGACAAGAGTCTTGGTGTTCAAGTGAAGATGAAGGTCCTGGTATTCAGATGAAGATGAGAGTCCTGGTCTTCACTTGATGATAAGGATCCTGGTCTTCAGATGAAGATGAACAGGAAGACGAGAGTCCTGGTGTTCAGATGAAGATGAAGACGAGAGTCCTGGTCTTCAGATGAAGATGAAGACAAGAGTCTTGGTGTTCAAGTGAAGATGAAGGTCCGGGTATTCAGATGAAGATGAGAGTCCTGGTCTCAAGTTGATGATAAGGATCCTGGTCTTCAGATGAAGATGAACAGGAAGACGAGTGTCCTGGTGTTCAGGTGAAGAGAAGAGTCCTGGTGTACAGATGAAGATGAAGACAAGAGTCTTGGTGTTGAAGTGAAGATGAAGGTCCTGGTAATCAGATGAAGATGAGAGTTCTGGTCTCAAGTTGATGATAAGGATCCTGGTCTTCAGATGAAGATGAACAGGAAGACGAGAGTCCTGGTGTTCAGGTGAAAATGAAGACGAGAGTCCTGGTCTTCAGATGAAGACAAGAGTCCTGGTCTTCAGATGAAGATGAAGACAAGAGTCTTGGTGTTCAAGTGAAGATGAAGGTCCTGGTATTCAGATGAAGATGAGAGTCCTGGTCTTCACTGGATGATAAGGATCCTGGTGTTCAGATGAAGATGAACAGGAAGACGAGAGTCCTGGTGTTCAGGTGAAGATGAAGACGAGAGTCCTGGTCTTCAGATGAAGACAAGAGTCCTGGTCTTCAGATGAAGACAAGAGTCTTGGTGTTCAAGGGAAGATGAAAGTCCTGGTATTCAGATGAAGATGAGAGTCCTGGTCTTCACTTGATGATAAGGAACCTGGTCTGCAGATGAAGATGAACAGGAAGAGGAGAGTCCTGGTCTTCAGGTGAAGATGAAGACGAGAGTCCTGGTCTTCAGATGAAGATGAGGGTCCTGGTGTTCAGATGAAGACAAGAGTCTTGGTGTTCAAGTGAAGATGAAGGTCCTGGTCTTCAGATGAAGACGAGGGTCCTGGTGTTCAGATGAAGACAAGAGTCTTGGTGTACAAGTGAAGATGAAGGTCCTGGTATTCAGATGAAGGTGGGGGTCCTGGTGTTCAGATGAAGATGAGAGTCCAGGTCTTCAGATGAAGATGAAGACCCTGGTCTTCAGATGAAGATGAACATGAAGACGAGAGTCTTGGTGTTCAGGTGAAGATGAAGGTCCTGGTATTAAGATGAAGAAGAAGACGAGGGTCCTGGTGTTCAGATGAAGATGAAGACGAGAGTCCTGGTCTTCAGATGAAGATGAAGACAAGAGTCTTGGTGTTCAAGTGAAGATGAAGGTCCTGGTATTAAGATGAAGATGAAGACGAGGGTCCTGGTGTTCAGATAAAGACAAGAGTCTTGGTGTACAAGTGAAGATGAAGGTCCTGGTATTCAGATGAAGATGGGGGTCCTGGTCTTCAGATGAAGATGAGAGTCCAGGTCTTCAGATGATGATAAGGATCCTTGTCTTCAGATGAAGATGAACAGGAAGACGAGAGTCCTGGTGTTCAGGAGAAGATGAGGATCCTGTCCTTCAGATGAAGACAAGAGTCCTGGTCTTCAGATGAAGATGAAGACAAGAGTCTTGGTGTTCAAGTGAAGATGAAGGTCCTGGTATTCAGATGAAGATGAGAGTCCTGGTTTTCACTTGATGATAAGGATCCTGGTCTTCAGATGAAGATGAACAGGAAGACGAGAGTCCTGGTGTTCAGGTGAAGATGAAGACGAGAGTCCTGGTCTTCAGATGAAGACAAGAGTCATGGTCTTCAGATGAAGATGAAGACAAGAGTCTTGGTGTTCAAGTGAAGATGAAGGTCCTGGTATTCAGATGAAGATGAGAGTCCTGGTCTTCACTTGATGATAAGGATCCTGGTCTTCAGATGAAGATGAACAGGAAGACGAGAGTCCTGGTGTTCAGGTGAAGATGAAGACGAGAGTCCTGGTCTTCAGATGAAGACAAGAGTCATGGTCTTCAGATGAAGATGAAGACAAGAGTCTTGGTGTTCAAGTGAAGATGAAGGTCCTGGTATTCAGATGAAGATGAGAGTCCTGGTCTTCACTTGATGATAAGGATCCTGGTCTTCAGATGAAGATGAACAGGAAGACGAGAGTCCTGGTGTTCAGGTGGAGATGAAGACAAGAGTCCTGGTATTAAGATGAAGACAAGAGTCCTGGTCTTCAGATGAAGACAAGAGTCTTGGTGTTCAAGTGAAGATGAAGGTCCTGGTATTAAGATGAAGATGAAGACGAGGGTCCTGGTGTTCAGAAGAAGATGAAGAAGAGAGTCCTGGTCTTCAGATGAAGACGAGAGTCCTGGTGTTCAGATGAAGATGAAGACAAGAGTCTTGGTGTTCAAGTGAAGATGAAGGTCCTGGTCTTCAGATGAAGACGAGAGTCCTGGTGTTCAGATAAAGACAAGAGTCTTGGTGTACAAGTGAAGATGAAGGTCCTGGTATTCAGATGAAGATGGGGGTCCTGGTCTTCAGATGAAGATGAGAGTCCAGGTCTTCAGATGAAGATGAAGACCCTGGTCTTCAGATGAAGATGAACATGAAGACGAGAGTCTTGGTGTTCAGGTGAAGATGAAGGTCCTGGTATTAAGATGAAGATGAAGACGAGTGTCCTGGTGTTCAGATGAAGATGAAGACGAGAGTCCTGGTCTTCAGATGAAGACGAGAGTCCTGGTGTTCAGATGAAGATGAAGACGAGAGTCCTGGTGTTCAGATGAAGATGAAGACAAGAGTCTTGGTGTTCAAGTGAAGATGAAGATGACAGTCCTGGTCTTCAGATGAAGATGAGGATCCTGTTCTTCAGATGAACATGAACATGAAGACGAGGTTCCTGGTGTTCAGATGAAGACAAGAGTCCTGGTCTTCAGATGAAGACGAGAGTCCTGGTCTTCAGATGAAGATGAAGACAAGAGTCTTGGTTTTCAAGTGAAGATGAAGGTCGTGGTAATCAGATGAAGATGAGAGTCCTGGTCTTCAGTTGATGGTAAGGATCTTGGTCTTCAGATGAAGATGAACAGGAAGACGAGAGTCCTGGTGTTCAGGTGAAGATGAGGATCCTGGTCTTCAGATGAAGACAAGAGTCCTGGTCTTCAGATGAAGACAAGAGTCCTGGTCTTCAGATGAAGACAAGAGTCTTGGTGTTCAAGTGAAGATGAAGGTCCTGGTATTCAGATGAAGATGAGAGTCCTGGTCTTCACTTGATGATAAGGATCCTGGTCTTCAGATGAAGATGAATAGGAAGACGAGAGTCCTGGTGTTCAGGTGAAGATGAAGACGAGAGTCCTGGTCTTCAGATGAAAACAAGAGTCCAGGTCTTCAGATGAAGATGAAGACAAGAGTCTTGGTGTTCAAGTGAAGATGAAGGTCCTGGTCTTCAGATGAAGACGAGGGTCCTGGTGTTCAGATGAAGACAAGAGTCTTGGTGTACAAGTGAAGATGAAGGTCCTGGTATTCAGATGAAGGTGGGGGTCCTGGTGTTCAGATGAAGATGAGAGTCCAGGTCTTCAGATGAAGATGAAGACCCTGGTCTTCAGATGAAGATGAACATGAAGACGAGAGTCTTGGTGTTCAGGTGAAGATGAAGGTCCTGGTATTAAGATGAAGAAGAAGACGAGGGTCCTGGTGTTCAGATGAAGATGAAGACGAGAGTCCTGGTCTTCAGATGAAGATGAAGACAAGAGTCTTGGTGTTCAAGTGAAGATGAAGGTCCTGGTATTAAGATGAAGATGAAGACGAGGGTCCTGGTGTTAAGAAGAAGATGAAGAAGAGAGTCCTGGTCTTCAGATGAAGACGAGAGTCCTGGTGTTCAGATGAAGATGAAGACAAGAGTCTTGGTGTTCAAGTGAAGATGAAGGTCCTGGTCTTCAGATGAAGACGAGAGTCCTGGTGTTCAGATAAAGACAAGAGTCTTGGTGTACAAGTGAAGATGAAGGTCCTGGTATTCAGATGAAGATGGGGGTCCTGGTCTTCAGATGAAGATGAGAGTCCAGGTCTTCAGATGATGATAAGGATCCTTGTCTTCAGATGAAGATGAACAGGAAGACGAGAGTCCTGGTGTTCAGGAGAAGATGAGGATCCTGTCCTTCAGATGAAGACAAGAGTCCTGGTCTTCAGATGAAGATGAAGACAAGAGTCTTGGTGTTCAAGTGAAGATGAAGGTCCTGGTATTCAGATGAAGATGAGAGTCCTGGTTTTCACTTGATGATAAGGATCCTGGTCTTCAGATGAAGATGAACAGGAAGACGAGAGTCCTGGTGTTCAGGTGAAGATGAAGACGAGAGTCCTGGTCTTCAGATGAAGACAAGAGTCATGGTCTTCAGATGAAGATGAAGACAAGAGTCTTGGTGTTCAAGTGAAGATGAAGGTCCTGGTATTCAGATGAAGATGAGAGTCCTGGTCTTCACTTGATGATAAGGATCCTGGTCTTCAGATGAAGATGAACAGGAAGACGAGAGTCCTGGTGTTCAGGTGGAGATGAAGACAAGAGTCCTGGTATTAAGATGAAGACAAGAGTCCTGGTCTTCAGATGAAGACAAGAGTCTTGGTGTTCAAGTGAAGATGAAGGTCCTGGTATTAAGATGAAGATGAAGACGAGGGTCCTGGTGTTCAGAAGAAGATGAAGAAGAGAGTCCTGGTCTTCAGATGAAGACGAGAGTCCTGGTGTTCAGATGAAGATGAAGACAAGAGTCTTGGTGTTCAAGTGAAGATGAAGGTCCTGGTCTTCAGATGAAGACGAGAGTCCTGGTGTTCAGATAAAGACAAGAGTCTTGGTGTACAAGTGAAGATGAAGGTCCTGGTATTCAGATGAAGATGGGGGTCCTGGTCTTCAGATGAAGATGAGAGTCCAGGTCTTCAGATGAAGATGAAGACCCTGGTCTTCAGATGAAGATGAACATGAAGACGAGAGTCTTGGTGTTCAGGTGAAGATGAAGGTCCTGGTATTAAGATGAAGATGAAGACGAGTGTCCTGGTGTTCAGATGAAGATGGGGGTCCTGGTCTTCAGATGAAGATGAGAGTCCAGGTCTTCAGATGAAGATGAAGACCCTGGTCTTCAGATGAAGATGAACATGAAGACGAGAGTCTTGGTGTTCAGGTGAAGATGAAGGTCCTGGTATTAAGATGAAGATGAAGACGAGTGTCCTGGTGTTCAGATGAAGATGAAGACGAGAGTCCTGGTCTTCAGATGAAGACGAGAGTCCTGGTGTTCAGATGAAGATGAAGACGAGAGTCCTGGTGTTCAGATGAAGATGAAGACAAGAGTCTTGGTGTTCAAGTGAAGATGAAGATGACAGTCCTGGTCTTCAGATGAAGATGAGGATCCTGTTCTTCAGATGAACATGAACATGAAGACGAGGTTCCTGGTGTTCAGATGAAGACAAGAGTCCTGGTCTTCAGATGAAGACGAGAGTCCTGGTCTTCAGATGAAGATGAAGACAAGAGTCTTGGTTTTCAAGTGAAGATGAAGGTCGTGGTAATCAGATGAAGATGAGAGTCCTGGTCTTCAGTTGATGGTAAGGATCTTGGTCTTCAGATGAAGATGAACAGGAAGACGAGAGTCCTGGTGTTCAGGTGAAGATGAGGATCCTGGTCTTCAGATGAAGACAAGAGTCCTGGTCTTCAGATGAAGACAAGAGTCCTGGTCTTCAGATGAAGACAAGAGTCTTGGTGTTCAAGTGAAGATGAAGGTCCTGGTATTCAGATGAAGATGAGAGTCCTGGTCTTCACTTGATGATAAGGATCCTGGTCTTCAGATGAAGATGAACAGGAAGAGGAGAGTCCTGGTCTTCAGGTGAAGATGAAGACGAGAGTCCTGGTCTTCAGATGAAGATGAGGGTCCTGGTGTTCAGATGAAGACAAGAGTCTTGGTGTTCAAGTGAAGATGAAGGTCCTGGTCTTCAGATGAAGACGAGGGTCCTGGTGTTCAGATGAAGACAAGAGTCTTGGTGTACAAGTGAAGATGAAGGTCCTGGTATTCAGATGAAGGTGGGGGTCCTGGTGTTCAGATGAAGATGAGAGTCCAGGTCTTCAGATGAAGATGAAGACCCTGGTCTTCAGATGACGATGAACATGAAGACGAGAGTCTTGGTGTTCAGGTGAAGATGAAGGTCCTGGTATTAAGATGAAGAAGAAGACGAGGGTCCTGGTGTTCAGATGAAGATGAAGACGAGAGTCCTGGTCTTCAGATGAAGATGAAGACAAGAGTCTTGGTGTTCAAGTGAAGATGAAGGTCCTGGTATTAAGATGAAGATGAAGACGAGGGTCCTGGTGTTAAGAAGAAGATGAAGAAGAGAGTCCTGGTCTTCAGATGAAGACGAGAGTCCTGGTGTTCAGATGAAGATGAAGACAAGAGTCTTGGTGTTCAAGTGAAGATGAAGGTCCTGGTCTTCAGATGAAGACGAGAGTCCTGGTGTTCAGATAAAGACAAGAGTCTTGGTGTACAAGTGAAGATGAAGGTCCTGGTATTCAGATGAAGATGGGGGTCCTGGTCTTCAGATGAAGATGAGAGTCCAGGTCTTCAGATGATGATAAGGATCCTTGTCTTCAGATGAAGATGAACAGGAAGACGAGAGTCCTGGTGTTCAGGAGAAGATGAGGATCCTGTCCTTCAGATGAAGACAAGAGTCCTGGTCTTCAGATGAAGATGAAGACAAGAGTCTTGGTGTTCAAGTGAAGATGAAGGTCCTGGTATTCAGATGAAGATGAGAGTCCTGGTTTTCACTTGATGATAAGGATCCTGGTCTTCAGATGAAGATGAACAGGAAGACGAGAGTCCTGGTGTTCAGGTGAAGATGAAGACGAGAGTCCTGGTCTTCAGATGAAGACAAGAGTCATGGTCTTCAGATGAAGATGAAGACAAGAGTCTTGGTGTTCAAGTGAAGATGAAGGTCCTGGTATTCAGATGAAGATGAGAGTCCTGGTCTTCACTTGATGATAAGGATCCTGGTCTTCAGATGAAGATGAACAGGAAGACGAGAGTCCTGGTGTTCAGGTGAAGATGAAGACGAGAGTCCTGGTCTTCAGATGAAGACAAGAGTCATGGTCTTCAGATGAAGATGAAGACAAGAGTCTTGGTGTTCAAGTGAAGATGAAGGTCCTGGTATTCAGATGAAGATGAGAGTCCTGGTCTTCACTTGATGATAAGGATCCTGGTCTTCAGATGAAGATGAACAGGAAGACGAGAGTCCTGGTGTTCAGGTGGAGATGAAGACAAGAGTCCTGGTATTAAGATGAAGACAAGAGTCCTGGTCTTCAGATGAAGACAAGAGTCTTGGTGTTCAAGTGAAGATGAAGGTCCTGGTATTAAGATGAAGATGAAGACGAGGGTCCTGGTGTTCAGAAGAAGATGAAGAAGAGAGTCCTGGTCTTCAGATGAAGACGAGAGTCCTGGTGTTCAGATGAAGATGAAGACAAGAGTCTTGGTGTTCAAGTGAAGATGAAGGTCCTGGTCTTCAGATGAAGACGAGAGTCCTGGTGTTCAGATAAAGACAAGAGTCTTGGTGTACAAGTGAAGATGAAGGTCCTGGTATTCAGATGAAGATGGGGGTCCTGGTCTTCAGATGAAGATGAGAGTCCAGGTCTTCAGATGAAGATGAAGACCCTGGTCTTCAGATGAAGATGAACATGAAGACGAGAGTCTTGGTGTTCAGGTGAAGATGAAGGTCCTGGTATTAAGATGAAGATGAAGACGAGTGTCCTGGTGTTCAGATGAAGATGAAGACGAGAGTCCTGGTCTTCAGATGAAGACGAGAGTCCTGGTGTTCAGATGAAGATGAAGACGAGAGTCCTGGTGTTCAGATGAAGATGAAGACAAGAGTCTTGGTGTTCAAGTGAAGATGAAGATGACAGTCCTGGTCTTCAGATGAAGATGAGGATCCTGTTCTTCAGATGAACATGAACATGAAGACGAGGTTCCTGGTGTTCAGATGAAGACAAGAGTCCTGGTCTTCAGATGAAGACGAGAGTCCTGGTCTTCAGATGAAGATGAAGACAAGAGTCTTGGTTTTCAAGTGAAGATGAAGGTCGTGGTAATCAGATGAAGATGAGAGTCCTGGTCTTCAGTTGATGGTAAGGATCTTGGTCTTCAGATGAAGATGAACAGGAAGACGAGAGTCCTGGTGTTCAGGTGAAGATGAGGATCCTGGTCTTCAGATGAAGACAAGAGTCCTGGTCTTCAGATGAAGACAAGAGTCCTGGTCTTCAGATGAAGACAAGAGTCTTGGTGTTCAAGTGAAGATGAAGGTCCTGGTATTCAGATGAAGATGAGAGTCCTGGTCTTCACTTGATGATAAGGATCCTGGTCTTCAGATGAAGATGAATAGGAAGACGAGAGTCCTGGTGTTCAGGTGAAGATGAAGACGAGAGTCCTGGTCTTCAGATGAAAACAAGAGTCCAGGTCTTCAGATGAAGATGAAGACAAGAGTCTTGGTGTTCAAGTGAAGATGAAGGTCCTGGTATTAAGATGAAGATGAGAGTCCTGGTCTTCACTTGATGATAAGGATCCTGGTCTTCAGATGAAGATGAACAGGAAGACGAGAGTCCTGGTGTTCAGGTGAAGATGAAGACGAGAGTCCTGGTCTTCAGATGAAACAAGAGTCCTGGTCTTCAGATGAAGATGAAGACAAGAGTCTTGGTGTTCAAGTGAAGATGAAGGTCCTGGTATTAAGATGAAGATGAGAGTCCTGGTCTTCACTTGATGATAAGGATCCTGGTCTTCAGATGAAGATGAACAGGAAGACGAGAGTCCTGGTGTTCAGGTGGAGATGAAGACGAGAGTCCTGGTATTCAGATGAAGACAAGAGTCCTGGTCTTCAGATGAAGACAAGAGTCTTGGTGTTCAAGTGAAGATGAAGGTCCTGGTATTCAGATGAAGATGAGAGTCCTGGTCTTCACTTGATGATAAGGATCCTGGTCTTCAGATGAAGATGAACAGGAAGACGAGAGTCCTGGTGTTCAGGTGAAGATGAAGACGAGAGTCCTGGTCTTCAGATGAAGACAAGAGTCCTGGTCTTCAGATGAAGATGAAGACAAGAGTCTTGGTATTCAAGTGAAGATGAAGTACCTGGTATTCAGATGAAGATGAGAGTCCTGGTCTTCACTTGATGATAAGGATCCTGGTCTTCAGATGAAGATGAACAGGAAGACGAGAGTCCTGGTGTTCAGGTGAAGATGAAGACGAGAGTCCTGGTCTTCAGATGAAAACAAGAGTCCTGCTCTTCAGATGAAGATGAAGACAAGAGTCTTGGTGTTCAAGTGAAGATGAAGGTCCTGGTATTAAGATGAAGATGAGAGTCCTGGTCTTCACTTGATGATAAGGATCCTGGTCTTCAGATGAAGATGAACAGGAACACGAGAGTCCTGGTGTTCAGGTGGAGATGACGACGAGAGTCCTGGTATTCAGATGAAGACAAGAGTCCTGGTCTTCAGATGAAGACAAGAGTCCTGGTGTTCAGGTGAAGATGAAGACGAGAGTCCTGGTCTTCAGATGAAAACAAGAGTCCAGGTCTTCAGATGAAGATGAAGACAAGAGTCTTGGTGTTCAAGTGAAGATGAAGGTCCTGGTATTAAGATGAAGATGAGAGTCCTGGTCTTCACTTGATGATAAGGATCCTGGTCTTCAGATGAAGATGAACAGGAAGACGAGAGTCCTGGTGTTCAGGTGAAGATGAAGACGAGAGTCCTGGTCTTCAGATGAAAACAAGAGTCCTGGTCTTCAGATGAAGATGAAGACAAGAGTCTTGGTGTTCAAGTGAAGATGAAGGTCCTGGTATTAAGATGAAGATGAGAGTCCTGGTCTTCACTTGATGATAAGGATCCTGGTCTTCAGATGAAGATGAACAGGAAGACGAGAGTCCTGGTGTTCAGGTGGAGATGAAGACGAGAGTCCTGGTATTCAGATGAAGACAAGAGTCCTGGTCTTCAGATGAAGACAAGAGTCTTGGTGTTCAAGTGAAGATGAAGGTCCTGGTATTCAGATGAAGATGAGAGTCCTGGTCTTCACTTGATGATAAGGATCCTGGTCTTCAGATGAAGATGAACAGGAAGACGAGAGTCCTGGTGTTCAGGTGAAGATGAAGACGAGAGTCCTGGTCTTCAGATGAAGACAAGAGTCCTGGTCTTCAGATGAAGATGAAGACAAGAGTCTTGGTATTCAAGTGAAGATGAAGTACCTGGTATTCAGATGAAGATGAGAGTCCTGGTCTTCACTTGATGATAAGGATCCTGGTCTTCAGATGAAGATGAACAGGAAGACGAGAGTCCTGGTGTTCAGGTGAAGATGAAGACGAGAGTCCTGGTCTTCAGATGAAAACAAGAGTCCTGCTCTTCAGATGAAGATGAAGACAAGAGTCTTGGTGTTCAAGTGAAGATGAAGGTCCTGGTATTAAGATGAAGATGAGAGTCCTGGTCTTCACTTGATGATAAGGATCCTGGTCTTCAGATGAAGATGAACAGGAACACGAGAGTCCTGGTGTTCAGGTGGAGATGACGACGAGAGTCCTGGTATTCAGATGAAGACAAGAGTCCTGGTCTTCAGATGAAGACAAGAGTCTTGGTGTTCATGTGAAGATGAAGGTCCTGGTATTAAGATGAAGATGAGAGTCCTGGTCTTCACTTGATGATAAGGATCCTGGTCTTCAGATGAAGATGAACAGGAAGACGAGAGTCTTGGTGTTCTAGTGAAGATGAAGGTCCTGGTAATCAGATGAACATGAGAGTCCTGGTCTTCACTTGATGATAAGGATCCTGGTCTTCAAATGAAGATGAACAGGAAGACGAGAGTCCTGGTGTTCAGGTGAAGATGAAGACGAGAGTCCTGGTCTTCAGATGAAGACAAGAGTCCTGGTCTTCAGATGAAGATGAAGACAAGAGTCTTGGTGTTCAAGTGAAGATGAAGGTCCTGATATTCAGATGAAGATGAGAGTCCTGGTGTTCAGATGAAGACAAGAGTCTTGGTGTACAAGTGAAGATGAAGGTCCTGGTATTCAGATGAAGATGAGAGTCCTGGTCTTCAGATGAAGATGAAGATCCTAGTCTTCAGATGAAGATGAACAGGAAGACGAGAGTCTTGGTGTTCAAGTGAAGATGAAGACGAGAGTCCTGGTGTTCAGGTGAAGATGAAGACGAGAGTCCTGGTCTTCAGATGAAGACAAGAGTCTTGGTGTTCAAGTGAAGATGAAGGTCCTGGTATTCAGATGAAGATGAGAGTCCTGGTCTTCAGATGAAGATCCTGGTCTTCAGATGAAGATGAACAGGAAGACGAGTGTCTTGGTGTTCAAGTGAAGATGAAGGTCTTTGTAATCAGATGAAGATGAGAGTCCTGGTCTTCAGTTGATGATAAGGATCCTGGTCTTCAGATGAAGATGAACAGGAAGACGAGAGTCCTGGTGTTCAGGTGAAGATGAAGACGAGAGTCCTGGTCTTCAGATGAAGACAAGAGTCATGGTCTTCAGATGAAGATGAAGACAAGAGTCTTGGTGTTCAAGTGAAGATGAAGGTCCTGGTATTCAGATGAAGATGAGAGTCCTGGTCTTCACTTGATGATAAGGATCCTGGTCTTCAGATGAAGATGAACAGGAAGACGAGAGTCCTGGTGTTCAGGTGAAGATGAAGACGAGAGTCCTGGTCTTCAGATGAAGACAAGAGTCATGGTCTTCAGATGAAGATGAAGACAAGAGTCTTGGTGTTCAAGTGAAGATGAAGGTCCTGGTATTCAGATGAAGATGAGAGTCCTGGTCTTCACTTGATGATAAGGATCCTGGTCTTCAGATGAAGATGAACAGGAAGACGAGAGTCCTGGTGTTCAGGTGGAGATGAAGACAAGAGTCCTGGTATTAAGATGAAGACAAGAGTCCTGGTCTTCAGATGAAGACAAGAGTCTTGGTGTTCAAGTGAAGATGAAGGTCCTGGTATTAAGATGAAGATGAAGACGAGGGTCCTGGTGTTCAGAAGAAGATGAAGAAGAGAGTCCTGGTCTTCAGATGAAGACGAGAGTCCTGGTGTTCAGATGAAGATGAAGACAAGAGTCTTGGTGTTCAAGTGAAGATGAAGGTCCTGGTCTTCAGATGAAGACGAGAGTCCTGGTGTTCAGATAAAGACAAGAGTCTTGGTGTACAAGTGAAGATGAAGGTCCTGGTATTCAGATGAAGATGGGGGTCCTGGTCTTCAGATGAAGATGAGAGTCCAGGTCTTCAGATGAAGATGAAGACCCTGGTCTTCAGATGAAGATGAACATGAAGACGAGAGTCTTGGTGTTCAGGTGAAGATGAAGGTCCTGGTATTAAGATGAAGATGAAGACGAGTGTCCTGGTGTTCAGATGAAGATGAAGACGAGAGTCCTGGTCTTCAGATGAAGACGAGAGTCCTGGTGTTCAGATGAAGATGAAGACGAGAGTCCTGGTGTTCAGATGAAGATGAAGACAAGAGTCTTGGTGTTCAAGTGAAGATGAAGATGACAGTCCTGGTCTTCAGATGAAGATGAGGATCCTGTTCTTCAGATGAACATGAACATGAAGACGAGGTTCCTGGTGTTCAGATGAAGACAAGAGTCCTGGTCTTCAGATGAAGACGAGAGTCCTGGTCTTCAGATGAAGATGAAGACAAGAGTCTTGGTTTTCAAGTGAAGATGAAGGTCGTGGTAATCAGATGAAGATGAGAGTCCTGGTCTTCAGTTGATGGTAAGGATCTTGGTCTTCAGATGAAGATGAACAGGAAGACGAGAGTCCTGGTGTTCAGGTGAAGATGAGGATCCTGGTCTTCAGATGAAGACAAGAGTCCTGGTCTTCAGATGAAGACAAGAGTCCTGGTCTTCAGATGAAGACAAGAGTCTTGGTGTTCAAGTGAAGATGAAGGTCCTGGTATTCAGATGAAGATGAGAGTCCTGGTCTTCACTTGATGATAAGGATCCTGGTCTTCAGATGAAGATGAATAGGAAGACGAGAGTCCTGGTGTTCAGGTGAAGATGAAGACGAGAGTCCTGGTCTTCAGATGAAAACAAGAGTCCAGGTCTTCAGATGAAGATGAAGACAAGAGTCTTGGTGTTCAAGTGAAGATGAAGGTCCTGGTATTAAGATGAAGATGAGAGTCCTGGTCTTCACTTGATGATAAGGACCCTGGTCTTCAGATGAAGATGAACAGGAAGACGAGAGTCCTGGTGTTCAGGTGAAGATGAAGACGAGAGTCCTGGTCTTCAGATGAAAACAAGAGTCCTGGTCTTCAGATGAAGATGAAGACAAGAGTCTTGGTGTTCAAGTGAAGATGAAGGTCCTGGTATTAAGATGAAGATGAGAGTCCTGGTCTTCACTTGATGATAAGGATCCTGGTCTTCAGATGAAGATGAACAGGAAGACGAGAGTCCTGGTGTTCAGGTGGAGATGAAGACGAGAGTCCTGGTATTCAGATGAAGACAAGAGTCCTGGTCTTCAGATGAAGACAAGAGTCTTGGTGTTCAAGTGAAGATGAAGGTCCTGGTATTCAGATGAAGATGAGAGTCCTGGTCTTCACTTGATGATAAGGATCCTGGTCTTCAGATGAAGATGAACAGGAAGACGAGAGTCCTGGTGTTCAGGTGAAGATGAAGACGAGAGTCCTGGTCTTCAGATGAAGACAAGAGTCCTGGTCTTCAGATGAAGATGAAGACAAGAGTCTTGGTATTCAAGTGAAGATGAAGTACCTGGTATTCAGATGAAGATGAGAGTCCTGGTCTTCACTTGATGATAAGGATCCTGGTCTTCAGATGAAGATGAACAGGAAGACGAGAGTCCTGGTGTTCAGGTGAAGATGAAGACGAGAGTCCTGGTCTTCAGATGAAAACAAGAGTCCTGCTCTTCAGATGAAGATGAAGACAAGAGTCTTGGTGTTCAAGTGAAGATGAAGGTCCTGGTATTAAGATGAAGATGAGAGTCCTGGTCTTCACTTGATGATAAGGATCCTGGTCTTCAGATGAAGATGAACAGGAACACGAGAGTCCTGGTGTTCAGGTGGAGATGACGACGAGAGTCCTGGTATTCAGATGAAGACAAGAGTCCTGGTCTTCAGATGAAGACAAGAGTCCTGGTGTTCAGGTGAAGATGAAGACGAGAGTCCTGGTCTTCAGATGAAAACAAGAGTCCAGGTCTTCAGATGAAGATGAAGACAAGAGTCTTGGTGTTCAAGTGAAGATGAAGGTCCTGGTATTAAGATGAAGATGAGAGTCCTGGTCTTCACTTGATGATAAGGATCCTGGTCTTCAGATGAAGATGAACAGGAAGACGAGAGTCCTGGTGTTCAGGTGAAGATGAAGACGAGAGTCCTGGTCTTCAGATGAAAACAAGAGTCCTGGTCTTCAGATGAAGATGAAGACAAGAGTCTTGGTGTTCAAGTGAAGATGAAGGTCCTGGTATTAAGATGAAGATGAGAGTCCTGGTCTTCACTTGATGATAAGGATCCTGGTCTTCAGATGAAGATGAACAGGAAGACGAGAGTCCTGGTGTTCAGGTGGAGATGAAGACGAGAGTCCTGGTATTCAGATGAAGACAAGAGTCCTGGTCTTCAGATGAAGACAAGAGTCTTGGTGTTCAAGTGAAGATGAAGGTCCTGGTATTCAGATGAAGATGAGAGTCCTGGTCTTCACTTGATGATAAGGATCCTGGTCTTCAGATGAAGATGAACAGGAAGACGAGAGTCCTGGTGTTCAGGTGAAGATGAAGACGAGAGTCCTGGTCTTCAGATGAAGACAAGAGTCCTGGTCTTCAGATGAAGATGAAGACAAGAGTCTTGGTATTCAAGTGAAGATGAAGTACCTGGTATTCAGATGAAGATGAGAGTCCTGGTCTTCACTTGATGATAAGGATCCTGGTCTTCAGATGAAGATGAACAGGAAGACGAGAGTCCTGGTGTTCAGGTGAAGATGAAGACGAGAGTCCTGGTCTTCAGATGAAAACAAGAGTCCTGCTCTTCAGATGAAGATGAAGACAAGAGTCTTGGTGTTCAAGTGAAGATGAAGGTCCTGGTATTAAGATGAAGATGAGAGTCCTGGTCTTCAGTTGATGATAAGGATCCTGGTCTTCAGATGAAGATGAACAGGAAGACGAGAGTCTTGGTGTTCTAGTGAAGATGAAGGTCCTGGTAATCAGATGAACATGAGAGTCCTGGTCTTCACTTGATGATAAGGATCCTGGTCTTCAAATGAAGATGAACAGGAAGACGAGAGTCCTGGTGTTCAGGTGAAGATGAAGACGAGAGTCCTGGTCTTCAGATGAAGACAAGAGTCCTGGTCTTCAGATGAAGATGAAGACAAGAGTCTTGGTGTTCAAGTGAAGATGAAGGTCCTGATATTCAGATGAAGATGAGAGTCCTGGTGTTCAGATGAAGACAAGAGTCTTGGTGTACAAGTGAAGATGAAGGTCCTGGTATTCAGATGAAGATGAGACTCCTGGTCTTCAGATGAAGATGAAGATCCTAGTCTTCAGATGAAGATGAAATGGAAGACGAGAGTCTTGGTGTTCAAGTGAAGATGAAGACGAGAGTCCTGGTGTTCAGGTGAAGATGAAGACGAGAGTCCTGGTCTTCAGATGAAGACAAGAGTCTTGGTGTTCAAGTGAAGATGAAGGTCCTGGTATTCAGATGAAGATGAGAGTCCTGGTCTTCAGATGAAGATCCTGGTCTTCAGATGAAGATGAACAGGAAGACGAGTGTCTTGGTGTTCAAGTGAAGATGAAGGTCTTTGTAATCAGATGAAGATGAGAGTCCTGGTCTTCAGTTGATGATAAGGATCCTGGTCTTCAGATGAAGATGAACAGGAAGACGAGAGTCCTGGTGTTCAGGTGAAGATGAAGACGAGAGTCCTGGTCTTCAGATGAAGACGAGGGTCCTGGTGTTCAGATGAAGATGAAGACAAGAGTCTTGGTGTTCAAGTGAAGATGAAGGTCCTGGTCTTCAGATGAAGACGAGGGTCCTGGTGTTCAGATGAAGACAAGAGTCTTGGTGTACAAGTGAAGATGAAGGTCCTGGTATTCAGATGAAGATGGGGGTCCTGGTCTTCAGATGAAGATGAGAGTCCTGGTCTTCAGATGAAGATGAGGATCCTGGTGTTAAGATGAAGATAAAGATGAAGATGAGGGTCCTGGTATTCAGATGCAGATGAGGGTCCTGATGTTCAGATGAAGATGAGGGTCCTGGTATTCAGATGAAGACGAGGGTCCTTGTGTTCAGATGAAGATGAGGGTCCTGGTATTCAGATGAAGATGAGGGTCCTGGTGTTCAGATCAAGATGAGGGTCCTGGTGTTCAGATAAGATAAAGAGATAAAGATAAAGAGACTTTGTTGTAATTGTGCAGAAGTACAATGAAATTTGTTTGGAAGAACACGACAATTAGCAGCAGTGCAAATAGGAGTAAAAAGAGATTAAAAAAAAAAAAAGTAAAAAATAGAATCAAACAAGGTACTTGTACAAAGTAAATGAAGATGAAGACGATGGTTCTGGTGTTCAGATGAAGATGAGGGTTCTGGTGTTCAGAACTTCAGATCTTCCTGCAGGACCCTCGTCTTCATCTTGATCTTGACATTCTCATCTTGATTGTGACAACTGTCGAACCCATGGAACTTCTGTCTGTCCTTCAAGGAAGACTTTGGGATTTTTGAACCTTGGCTGTATTTAGGGTTGTCCTGGGGTGAAACCGAATGATTGGAACCAAAATCAGGCAGATCCATGCTGTATTCACTGAGTTTCATTTTTGCCTGAAACCGTAAGTAAGTTTGAACGGGGAATTCATAGTTTATTTCTGAAGACATGGCTGAATATTTAGACGATTCTGAATACTTTGATGTAGTATTTGAATTTGATTTGTGGATTCTCTCCATAATGTTGTCAAATACTTAAAACACTATGAGTAACAAAACAAACTCCTGAGTATCACAACAGCATGGCTGGCTGAAACTCTGCAGCCTGTTGCCCCTCTCCCTGTCCCTCTCTTCTTCTGTTGCAGCTTCTCATCAGTTCAAATACATAATATAGGCCACCAAGTTCAAATACCTCATCCAACTGTTCAAAATCTTCTAAATATTCAGCCATCACTTCAGAAACAAATTACAGGTTTCTGTGTCTGTAGATCCACACACACTCCCCTGCTTCAAATGACAGACTACATAACAGGATGTAAACAAGGGCAAGAAGCGACGTCACGTAAATAAAAAGGAAGCATTTGTCTCCATAATGTTGTCAGATACTTATCATAGCAATCTGAGCTGGTTAGTCACAAAATAAACACTTTTATTGACATACTTTTGATGCAAGAAAGATCCCCACACAACCCCGTTCAGACTTAGTTTTAGTTCCTATCATTGAGTTGCAGCGCTGGACTACCTACCTTAAAGGTACCGAGGAGCCGGCTACAAGCATGGAGAGCAAAGCTTAAACAAAACAAAAACAAGAGGACATGGGCCTTGACGGTCACCTGAATTTTTGATGTAGTCAGTTTTGCTGTTTATGGAAAAAAAATATGAATCCATGTTTTGAATGGTATACCACTTCACTAAATCAATTTAGATTCAACAAAGTTTGTGACTTTGGGATTTTCATACAGCTACAGTCATATCAGAAGCAAACACCCAATGCTTGTAGGTCGGATTTTTTCAGCTCCATCATAGATTAAGCCAATGTTTTTAATTCAGAGCTCTTTCAATTTTTAGAGAGGTTTTGCCACCACTTAAGCAGCTTCATTACTTGAGGACTGAATGCAAACTTCACAAACTTATCGAGACCTTAATTTCTACGGCATCAAGGTTAAGATTACTATTTTTAGATAAACTTTGCCCACTCCCTACGGGGAAATGTGAAACCCTGGGGCCTGGACTCTTCCATCCACAAAGTGTATTTGATTCTTCCATATCTGGATGTTACGAAGATCTTTGAAATTTGTAATTAATTAAGGTCTTTGACTTCGTCTCAGGTGACCTAATAAAAACTGTCTGAAAGTGGTAAAAAATTGTGGTTGCATTAAAATACACCTCATAGTCAGCTATGCATTTATTGTGATTGACTTATGAAGTTCAGCAGTCTATATCATCATATCACACATTCTCTTTTTAAAACTGCCTATCAGTTAATTTTAAAACATTTGAATTGCCAGTAAGTTTTGAATGATGTAGTAAACGTTGAATGAAAAAGGTTCTGCAATGTTGTGGAAAAAAGGAATGTGTGCTTCTGTTTAAAATGAATACCAATAAATCTCGTCAATCATTACTATTATATAAACATGTTAATATATTTTCTTACATCACACATCCTGATGATCTCTGAAGTATCCTCCGAGAAGAAACGTGGAAGACCAAGAAGGGCAGCTGTCCTCCTATTCTGACTTGTGTCCTACATAAAGTTAGACAAAAGTGAGCTCATGCAATACTACAGTTCTTATGGAAGTTCACATTGACAAATTCACACTATACATACCTCTTTATCAAGGTACTGCATAACACTTTGAAGGGTCAACCTCCTGCTTGATGAAATGACTGCTTTATACAACTGCAAGAGAAAAAAAACTAAAATGAGCTGCATGTTTTGAAAAGGATAATGTGAATCAATGTTTAACCTATCTGCATCATCTTATATCACGAGTGACTAAGAGTGAGAGAAATAGATATTTTGGGTCCTTCTACGTGAAACTGCATTTACGTTATTAAGTATTTCTACAAAGAACCAAAAAATCTAGTACATTTTTAAAAAGATGCAGGGATTGGATCTAACAAATATTTGACATTATTAGATAAGTCGTATAGAAAACAAATTCCAGTATTTCAATCAATAAAAATAAAGAAAATTAATTTCCCCAAATTTCCCTTTTACAAGCTTCCAAATTTAAAAAAAAAAAAAAAAAAAAAAAAGTGCTCCAATGTTTTGTTTAATGTGAGTGAAAATAATCTATTTGGGACAAATTTGAGGGTGTCACCATGCACTTAATGAAGCTGTGATTAAGAATTTTATCAATATTATTCAAGGATCAAGGAATCTTTTATTGTCCCCGTGGGGCAAATCACTCTACAGTCAGCAGAACAAGAGTCACAACAATCGCGGAGTACCAGTTACATAAAGCACAGACGACAACAATAAATAGGACGAACAGATTAGTCAGTCACTTGTTTAGCAGGACAATTGCAGCAGGGACAAAAGAATGCTTGAGTCTATTTGTCCTGCATCTTGGCAGGATGTACCTGCGGCCTGACGGGAGCAGCACAAACTCACCAACTATTTTCTGACCTTTTATGGAATAATCAATTTAATAACCACCAGATTGAATGAAAAATAAAATTAACTGTAGATTGTAGGGTCATTAGGAAAAGCAGAATAAACTCGACAAGTCACACACAATTCAGACAGTGCTGCAACCTGACAACGATGTTCATTCACAGAGCAGCTGCGGTCTCGAGAGGGAGCTCGGTTGTGATAGCGCGAGCAAGAGGATGAATAGAGAGCGCGCGCGGCGGTGGATAAAAAGCGGCGCGTCAATGCAAGAAATTAACGGTATTTCAGCTCGTTTCATTACGATACGCCGTACAAACACAAATGCCTCCCCTCAAACACTCGGACCATCGACAAATACGTTGACTATATGCAGTAAATATAAGCGTCCAAGTCTTTAGACTTCATTAACGTGTTATTTCATAAGTTAAAACTTATGGCGCCGACGGCTAAAAAGCGAGCCCTGACTCTAGGTGGGGGGAGGGGGTGCGTGACGTGACTCAGCTTTCGCGGGCATACCAGAATATATCCAGCACTATTTTACCGTGACTGTGTCCAAACTAGCTAACTAACAAATGGGTAACGTTAGCCAGCAGTTCCTTGCAGGCAAATGTTGAGTTCAAAAGTTTTTTTTAATTGCTCCTGTCACGTCGGAAGCATTTGTAACCTAAATGAACGCCCGTCAACTAAAATACGTCCCCCATGGACAACAGTGGTGTAATTTACTAATGCGCCATTTCAAACTTCGACTAACGGGATGGATTAGCACAGAGAAAAACACGAAAATGTAGTCATATTCGCAAAGCTCTGTCAATGTGCTGACTTTACTCCATTTTATCACAGAAGAAAATGACATTGTTTTTAAATTTTATCGACAAAAACTCAAATGCACTTTCAGAAGATAACTTACCTCCTCGCCGTGTCTCTTCTCCCAGCAGAATGACGTATCCCTACGCCCTGGTCAGTTGCACTCTGCTGCGTCACTGCGTCTGATTGCAGCTAGCGGGGAAAAAGGTGTCCCTCCGCCGCTGGAAGTAGTCCACGCTGTTTTCTATATAGTTTGTCAATAATTAAGTTGTGGTTGAAATACGATGGTTTGTCCAATTTAGAGAACTGGTGAGCACGATAATTATTAGATATCATAGCTTTACAGTTTTATTTTTGACTAATCCCAAAATTATGGTATTTCTTCTGCAGGACCCTCCTCTCCCTCCACCCAGCACCCCGTTTCTTTTTTCAAGGTATAACTTACAGAAATAAGTTAAATCAACACTGAAGGTCCTGATAAAACTTACAAATAGTTAAGACAATTAATTACTTTAACTTTAATTTTCTAAAACTTATAAACTTGAGTTCAACATTCAAAACTAAAATTAGAGGAAAAACTGAGAAATTACACCAAAACCTGCAGGAAGACATCAAGTTTAGAGGAAAAACATGAAAATAACAAATTTTATCAGGTAGAGATTCACCCTGAGAGCCCTGAAACCTGCAGAAAGATGCTAAATTTAGAGGAAAACATCAAAATAACAACATTTATCAGGTAGAGATTCATCCCGAGAGCCCTGAAACCTGCAGGAAGATGCTAAATTTAGAAGAAAAATTGAGAAATTAAACCAAAACCTGCAGGAAGACATCAAGTTTAGAGGAAAACATCAGAATTATGACATTTATCTGGTAGAGATTCATCCTGAAACCTGCAGAAAGATGCTAAATTTAGAGGAAAAACATCAGAATTATAACATTCATCAGGTAGAGATTTACCCTGAGAGCCCTGAAACCTGCACGAAGATGCTAAATTTAGAGGGAAAACATCAAAATAACAACATTTATCAGGTAGAGACTCGTCCTGAAACCTGCAGGAAGACGTTAAATTTAGAGGAAAACATCAGAATTATAACATTTATCAGGCAGAGATTCATCCTAAAACCTGCAGAAAGATGCTAAATTTAGAGGAAAAACATGAAAATAACAACATTTATCAGGTAGAGATTCATCCTGAAACCTGCAGAAAGATGCTAAATTTCGAGGAAAACATCAAAATAACTACTTTTATCAGGTAGAGATTCATCCCGAGAGCCCTGAAACCTGAAGAAAGACATTAAATTTAGACGAAAAACTGAGAAATTACACCAAAACCTGCAGGAAGATGCTAAATTTAGAGAACATCAAAATTATAATATTTATCAGGTAGAGATTCATCCTGAGAGCCCTGAAACCTGCAGGAAGATGCTAAATTTAGAGAACATCAAAATTATAATATTTATCAGGTAGAGATTCATCCTGAGAGCCCTGAAACCTACAGGAAGATGTTAAATTTAGAGGAAAAACTGAGAAATTACACCAAAACCTGCAGGAAGATGCTAAATTTAGAGGAAAAACATCAGAATTATAACATTTATCGGGCAGAGATTAAACCTGAGAGCCCTGAAACCTGCAGGAAGATGCTAAATTTAGAGGAAAAACTGAGAAATTACACCAAAACCTGCAGGAAGATGCTAAATTTAGAGTAAAACATCAGAATTGTAACATTTATCAGGGAGATTCATCCCGAGAGCCCTGAAACCTGCAGAAAGACGTTAAATTTATGAGAAAAATATTATAATTATAACATTTATCAGGTAGAGATTCACCCTGAGAGCCTTGAAACCTGCAGAAAGATGCTAAATTTAGAGGAAAAACATCAAAATTAGACCAAAACCTGCAGGAAGATGTTAAATTTAGAGAGAAAACATCAAACTTAGACCAAAACCTGCAGAAAGATGCTAAATTTAGAGAGAAAACATCAAAATTAGACCAAAACCTGCAGGAAGATGCTAAATTTAGAGAGAAAACATCAAAATTAGACCAAAACCTGCAGGAAGATGTTAAATTTATGAGAAAAATATCAGAATTATGATATTAATCAGGTAGAGATTCATCCCGAGAGCCCTGAAACCTGCAGAAAGATGCTAAATTTAGAGGAAAACATCAAAATAACAACATTTATCAGGTAGAGATTCACCCTGAGAGCCTTGAAACCTGCAGAAAGATGCTAAATTTAGAGAGAAAACATCAAAATTAGACCAAAACCTGCAGGAAGATGTTAAATTTATTAGAAAAATATCAGAATTATGACATTAATCAGGTAGAGATTCATCCCGAGAGCCCTGAAACCTGCAGGAAGATGCTAAATTTAGAGGAAAAACATCAGAATTATAACATTTATCAAGTAGATTCATCCCGAGAGCCCTGAAACCTGCAGGAAGTTGTTCAATTTAGAGGAAAAACTGAGAAATTACACCAAAACTTGCAGGAAGACATCAAGTTTAGAGGAAAAACATCAGAATTATAACATTTATCAGGCAGAGATTCATCCCAAGAGGCCTGAAAGCTGCAGGAAAACGTTAAATTTCGAGGAAAATCATCAGAATTATAACGTCTATCAGGTAGAGATTCACCCTGAGAGCCCTGAAACCTGCAGAAAGGCGATAACTTTAGAGAGAAAACATTAAAAATTAGAACAAAACCTGCAGGAAGATGTTAAATTTATAAGAAAAATATCAGAATTCCAACATTTATCAGGTAGAGATTCATCCCGAGAGCCTTGAAACCTGCAGAAAAATGCTAAATTTATAAGAAAAATATCAGAATTATAACATTTATCAGGCAGATTCATCCTGAGAGCCCTGAAACCTGCAGAAAGATGATAAATTTAGAGGGAAAAATTGAAAATTACACCAAAAGCTGCAGGAAGACATCAAGTTTAGAGGAAAACATCAGAATTATGACATTTATCTGGTCGAGATTTATCCTGAAACCTGCAGAAAGATGCTAAATTTAGAGGAAAAACATCAGAATTATAACATTTATCTGGTAGAGATTTACCCTGAGAGCCCTGAAACCTGCAGGAAGATGCTAAATTTAGAGGAAAACATCAAAATAACAACATTTATCAGGTAGAGACTCGTCCTGAAACCTGCAGAAAGATGCTAAATTTAGAGGAAAACATCAAAATAACTAGTTTTATCAGGTAGAGATTCATCCCGAGAGCCCTGAAACCTGAAGAAAGACATTAAATTTAGACGAAAAACTGAGAAATTACACCAAAACCTGCAGGAAGATGCGAAATTTAGAGGAAAACATCAGAATTATAACATTTATCAGGTAGAGATTCATCCTGAGAGCCCTGAAACCTGCAGGAAGTTGCTAAATTTAGAGGAAAAACTGAGAAATTACACCAAAACCTGCAGGAAGATGCTAAATTTAGAGGAAAAACATCACAATTCTAACATTTATCAGGTAGAGATTCATCCTGAGAGCCCTGAAACCTGCAGGAAGTTGCTAAATTTAGAGGAAAAACTGAGAAATTACACCAAAACCTGCAGGGAGATGCTAAATTTAGAGGAAAACTTCAGAATTATAACATTTATCGGGCAGAGATTCATCCTGAGAGCCCTGAAACCCACAGGAAGATGTTAAATTTAGAGGAAAAACTGAGAAATTACACCAAAACCTGAAGGAAGATGCTAAATTTAGAGGAAAAAACATCAGAATTATAACATTTATCAGGTAGAGATTCATCCTGAGAGCCCTGAAACCTGCAGAAAGATGCTAAATTTAGAAGAAAAATATCAGAATTATAACATTTATAAGGTAGAGATTCACCCCGAGGGCCCTGAAACATGCAGGAAGATGTTCAATTTAGAGGAAAACATCAAAATTATAATATTTATATGGTAGAGATTCACCCCGAGAGCCCTGAAACCTGCAGGAAGATGCTAAATTTAGAAGAAAAACATCAGAATTGTAACATTTATTGGGCAGAGATTCACACTGAGAGCCTTGAAACCTGCAGAAAGATGCTAAATTTAGAGGAAAAAAATCTGAATTGTAGCATTTATCAGGCAGATTCATCCTGAGAGCCCTGAAATCTGAAGGAAGACGTTAAATTTAGAGGAAAAACTGAGAAATTACACCAAAACCTGCAGGAAGATGCTAAATTTAGAGGAAAAACATCAGAATTATAACATTTATCGGGCAGAGATTAAACCTGAGAGCCCTGAAACCTGCAGGAAGATGCTAAATTTAGAGGAAAAACTGAGAAATTACACCAAAACCTGCAGGAAGATGCTAAATTTAGAGTAAAACATCAGAATTGTAACATTTATCAGGGAGACTCATCCCGAGAGCCCTGAAACCTGCAGAAAGACGTTAAATTTATGAGAAAAATATTATAATTATAACATTTATCAGGTAGAGATTCACCCTGAGAGCCTTGAAACCTGCAGAAAGATGCTAAATTTAGAGAGAAAACATCAAAATTAGACCAAAACCTGCAGGAAGATGTTAAATTTATTAGAAAAATATCAGAATTATGACAATCAGGTAGAGATTCATCCCGAGAGCCCTGAAACCTGCAGGAAGATGCTAAATTTAGAGGAAAAACATCAGAATTATAACATTTATCAAGTAGATTCATCCCGAGAGCCCTGAAACCTGCAGGAAGTTGTTCAATTTAGAGGAAAAACTGAGAAATTACACCAAAACTTGCAGGAAGACATCAAGTTTAGAGGAAAAACATCAGAATTATAACATTTATCAGGCAGAGATTCATCCCAAGAGGCCTGAAAGCTGAAGGAAAACGTTAGATTTCGAGGAAAATCATCAGAATTATAACGTCTATCAGGTAGAGATTCACCCTGAGAGCCCTGAAACCTGCAGAAAGATGCTAAATTTAGAAGAAAACATCAAAATAACTACTTTTATCAGGTAGAGATTCACCCTGAGAGCCCTGAAACCTGAAGAAAGACATTAAATTTAGAGGAAAAACTGAGAAATTACACCAAAACCTGCAGGGAGATGCTAAATTTAGAGGAAAACTTCAGAATTATAACATTTATCGGGCAGAGATTCATCCTGAGAGCCCTGAAACCCACAGGAAGATGTTAAATTTAGAGGGAAAACTGAGAAATTACACCAAAACCTGCAGAAAGATGCTAAATTTCGAGGAAAACATCAAAATAACTTTTATCAGGTAGAGATTCATCCCGAGAGCCCTGAAACCTGAAGAAAGATGCTAAATTTAGTGAGAAAACATCAAAATTAGACCAAAACCTGCAGGAAGATGTTAAATTTATTAGAAAAATATCAGAATTATGACATTAATCAGGTAGAGATTCATCCCGAGAGCCCTGAAACCTGCAGGAAGATGCTAAATTTAGAAGAAAAACATCAGAATTGTAACATTTATTGGGCAGAGATTCACACTGAGAGCCTTGAAACCTGCAGAAAGATGCTAAATTTAGAGGAAAAAAATCTGAATTGTAACATTTATCAGGCAGATTCATCCCGAGAGCCCTGAAATCTGCAGGAAGACGTTAAATTTAGAGGAAAAACTGAGAAATTACACCAAAACCTGCAGGAAGATGCTAAATTTAGAGGAAAAACATCAGAATTATAACATTTATCGGGCAGAGATTAAACCTGAGAGCCCTGAAACCTGCAGGAAGATGCTAAATTTAGAGGAAAAACTGAGAAATTACACCAAAACCTGCAGGAAGATGCTAAATTTAGAGTAAAACATCAGAATTGTAACATTTATCAGGGAGATTCATCCCGAGAGCCCTGAAACCTGCAGAAAGACGTTAAATTTATGAGAAAAATATTATAATTATAACATTTATCAGGTAGAGATTCACCCTGAGAGCCTTGAAACCTGCAGAAAGATGCTAAATTTAGAGGAAAAACATCAAAATTAGACCAAAACCTGCAGGAAGATGTTAAATTTAGAGAGAAAACATCAAACTTAGACCAAAACCTGCAGAAAGATGCTAAATTTAGAGAGAAAACATCAAAATTAGACCAAAACCTGCAGGAAGATGCTAAATTTAGAGAGAAAACATCAAAATTAGACCAAAACCTGCAGGAAGATGTTAAATTAGAAAAATATCAGAATTATGATATTAATCAGGTAGAGATTCATCCCGAGAGCCCTGAAACCTGCAGAAAGATGCTAAATTTAGAGGAAAACATCAAAATAACAACATTTATCAGGTAGAGATTCACCCTGAGAGCCTTGAAACCTGCAGAAAGATGCTAAATTTAGAGAGAAAACATCAAAATTAGACCAAAACCTGCAGGAAGATGTTAAATTTATTAGAAAAATATCAGAATTATGACATTAATCAGGTAGAGATTCATCCCGAGAGCCCTGAAACCTGCAGGAAGATGCTAAATTTAGAGGAAAAACATCAGAATTATAACATTTATCAAGTAGATTCATCCCGAGAGCCCTGAAACCTGCAGGAAGTTGTTCAATTTAGAGGAAAAACTGAGAAATTACACCAAAACCTGCAGGAAGACATCAAGTTTAGAGGAAAAACATCAGAATTATAACATTTATCAGGCAGAGATTCATCCCAAGAGGCCTGAAAGCTGCAGGAAAACGTTAAATTTCGAGGAAAATCATCAGAATTATAACGTCTATCAGGTAGAGATTCACCCTGAGAGCCCTGAAACCTGCAGAAAGGCGATAACTTTAGAGAGAAAACATTAAAAATTAGAACAAAACCTGCAGGAAGATGTTAAATTTATAAGAAAAATATCAGAATTCCAACATTTATCAGGTAGAGATTCATCCCGAGAGCCTTGAAACCTGCAGAAAAATGCTAAATTTATAAGAAAAATATCAGAATTATAACATTTATCAGGCAGATTCATCCTGAGAGCCCTGAAACCTGCAGAAAGATGATAAATTTAGAGGGAAAAATTGAAAATTACACCAAAAGCTGCAGGAAGACATCAAGTTTAGAGGAAAACATCAGAATTATGACATTTATCTGGTCGAGATTTATCCTGAAACCTGCAGAAAGATGCTAAATTTAGAGGAAAAACATCAGAATTATAACATTTATCTGGTAGAGATTTACCCTGAGAGCCCTGAAACCTGCAGGAAGATGCTAAATTTAGAGGAAAACATCAAAATAACAACATTTATCAGGTAGAGACTCGTCCTGAAACCTGCAGAAAGATGCTAAATTTAGAGGAAAACATCAAAATAACTAGTTTTATCAGGTAGAGATTCATCCCGAGAGCCCTGAAACCTGAAGAAAGATGCTAAATTGAGGAAAGACATCAAAAATAACTATTTTACAGGTAGAGATTCATCCTGAGAGCCCTGAACCTGCGGGAAGTTGCTAAATTTGAGAGAAAAAACTGAGAAATTGCAAACAACCAAAAACTGCAGGGGAGATGCTAAATTTAGAGAAAACTTCAGAATTATAACTTTATCGGGCAGAGATTCATTCCTGAGAGCCCTGAAACCCACAGGAAGATGTTAAATTTAGAGGAAAAACTGAGAAATTACACCAAAACCTGCAGGAAGATGCTAAATTTAGAGGAAAAACATCACAATTTCTAACATTTATCAGGTAGAGATTCATCCTGAGAGCCCTGAAACCTGCAGGAACTTGCTAAATTTAGAGGAAAAACTGAGAAATTACAACCAAAACCTGCAGGGAGATGCTAAATTTAGAGGAAAACTTCAGAATTATAACATTTATCGGGCAGAGATTCATCCTGAGAGCCCTGAAACCCACAGGAAGATGTTAAATTTAGAGGAAAAACTGAGAAATTACACCAAAACCTGAGGGAAGATGCTAAATTTAGAGGAAAAAACATCAGAATTATAACATTTATCAGGTAGAGATTCATCCTGAGAGCCCTGAAACCTGCAGAAAGATGCTAAATTTAGAGGAAAACATCAAAATAACTACTTTTATCAGGTAGCGATTCATCCCGAGAGCCCTGAAACCTGAAGAAAGACATTAAATTTCGACGAAAAATTGAGAAATTACACCAAAACCTGCAGGAAGATGCTAAATTTAGGGTAAAAACATCAGAATTATAACATTTATCAGGTAGAGATTCATCCTGAGAGCCCTGAAACCTGCAGGAAGACGTTAAATTTAGAGAACATCAAAATTATAATATTTATCAGGTAGAGATTCGTCCTGAGAGCCCTGAAACCTGCAGGAAGTTGCTAAATTTAGAGGAAAAACTGAGAAATTACACCAAAACCTGCAGGAAGATGCTAAATTTAGAGGAAAACATCAGAATTATAACATTTATTGGGCAGAGATTCACACTGAGAGCCTTGAAACCTGCAGAAAGATGCTAAATTTATAAGAAAAATATCAGAATTATAACATTTATCACGTAGAGATTCACCTGGTGCTCAGATGAAGATGAGGGTCCTGGTGTTCAGATGAAGATAAAGATGAGGGTCCTGGTGTTCAGATGAAGACGAGGGTCCTGGTGTTTAGATGAAGATGAGGGTCCTGGTGTTCAGATAAGATAAAGAGATAAATATAAAGAGACTTTGTTGTAATTGTGCAGAAGTACAATGAAATTTGTTTGGAAGAACACGACAATTAGCAGCAGTGCAAATAGGAGTAAAAAGAGATAAAAACAAAAAAAAAAGTAAAAAATAGAATCAAACAAGGTACTTTTACAAAGTAAATGAAGATGAAGACGAGGGTTCTGGTGTTCAGATGAAGATGAGGGTTCTGGTGTTCAGAACTTCAGATCTTCCTGCAGGACCCTCGTCTTCATCTTGATCTTGACATTCTCATCTTGATTGTGACAACTGTTGAACCCATGGAACTTCTGTCTGTCCTTCAAGGAAGACTTTGGGATTTTTGAACCTTGGCTGTATTTAGGGTTGTCCTGGGGTGAAACCGAATGATTGGAACCAAAATCAGGCAGATCCATGCTGTATTCACTGAGTTTCATTTTTGCCTGAAACCGTAAGTAAGTTTGAACGGGGAATTCATAGTTTATTTCTGAAGACATGGCTGAATATTTAGATGATTCTGAATACTTTGATGTAGTATTTGAATTTGATTTGTGGATTCTCTCCATAATGTTGTCAAATACTTAAAACACTATGAGTAACAAAACAAACTCCTGAGTATCACAACAGCATGGCTGGCTGAAACTCTGCAGCCTGTTGCCCCTCTCCCTGTCCCTCTCTTCTTCTGTTGCAGCTTCTCATCAGTTCAAATACATAATATAGGCCACCAAGTTCAAATACCTCATCCAACTGTTCAAAATCTTCTAAATATTCAGCCATCACTTCAGAAACAAATTACAGGTTTCTGTGTCTGTAGATCCACACACACTCCCCTGCTTCAAATGACAGACTACATAACAGGATGTAAACAAGGGCAAGAAGCGACGTCACGTAAATAAAAAGGAAGCATTTGTCTCCATAATGTTGTCAGATACTTATCATAGCAATCTGAGCTGGTTAGTCACAAAATAAACACTTTTATTGACATACTTTTGATGCAAGAAAGATCCCCACACAACCCCGTTCAGACTTAGTTTTAGTTCCTATCATTGAGTTGCAGCGCTGGACTGCCTACCTTAAAGGTACCGAGGAGCCGGCTACAAGCATGGAGAGCAAAGCTTAAACAAAACAAAAACAAGAGGACATGGGCCTTGACGGTCACCTGAATTTTTGATGTAGTCAGTTTTGCTGTTTATGGAAAAAAAATATGAATCCATGTTTTGAATGGTATACCACTTCACTAAATCAATTTAGATTCAACAAAGTTTGTGACTTTGGGATTTTCATACAGCTACAGTCATATCAGAAGCAAACACCCAATGCTTGTAGGTCAGATTTTTTCAGCTCCATCATAGATTAAGCCAATGTTTTTAATTCAGAGCTCTTTCAATTTTTAGAGAGGTTTTGCCACCACTTAAGCAGCTTCATTACTTGAGGACTGAATGCAAACTTCACAAACTTATCAAGACCTTAATTTCTACGGCATCAAGGTTAAGATTACTATTTTTAGATAAACTTTGCCCACTCCCTACGGGGAAATGTGAAACCCTGGGGCCTGGACTCTTCCATCCACAAAGTGTATTTGATTCTTCCATATCTGGATGTTACGAAGATCTTTGAAATTTGTAATTAATTAAGGTCTTTGACTTCGTCTCAGGTGACCTAATAAAAACTGTCTGAAAGTGGTAAAAAAATTGTGGTTGCATTAAAATACACCTCATAGTCAGCTATGCATTTATTGTGATTGACTTATGAAGTTCAGCAGTCTATATCATCATATCACACATTCTCTTTTTAAAACTGCCTATCAGTTAATTTTAAAACATTTGAATTGCCAGTAAATTTTGAATGATGTAGTAAACGTTGAATGAAAAAGGTTCTGCAATGTTGTGGAAAAAAGGAATGTGTGCTTCTGTTTAAAATGAATACCAATAAATCTCGTCAATCATTACTATTATATAAACATGTTAATATATTTTCTTACATCACACATCCTGATGATCTCTGAAGTATCCTCCGAGAAGAAACGTGGAAGACCAAGAAGGGCAGCTGTCCTCCTATTCTGACTTGTGTCCTACATAAAGTTAGACAAAAGTGAGCTCATGCAATACTACAGTTCTTATGGAAGTTCACATTGACAAATTCACACTATACATACCTCTTTATCAAGGTACTGCATAACACTTTGAAGGGTCAACCTCCTGCTTGATGAAATGACTGCTTTATACAACTGCAAGAGAAAAAAAAACTAAAATGAGCTGCATGTTTTGAAAAGGATAATGTGAATCAATGTTTAACCTATCTGCATCATCTTATATCACGAGTGACTAAGAGTGAGAGAAATAGATATTTTGGGTCCTTCTACGTGAAACTGCATTTACGTTATTAAGTATTTCTACAAAGAACCAAAAAATCTAGTACGTTTTTAAAAAGATGCAGGGATTGGATCTAACAAATATTTGACATTATTAGATAAGTCGTATAGAAAACAAATTCCAGTATTTCAATCAATAAAAATAAAGAAAATTAATTTCCCCAAATTTCCCTTTTACAAGCTTCCAAATTTAAAAGAAAAAAAAAAAAAAAAAAAAAAAGTGCTCCAATGTTTTGTTTAATGTGAGTGAAAATAATCTATTTGGGACAAATTTGAGGGTGTCACCATGCACTTAATGAAGCTGTGATTAAGAATTTTATCAATATTATTCAAGGATCAAGGAATCTTTTATTGTCCCCGTGGGGCAAATCACTCTACAGTCAGCAGAACAAGAGTCACAACAATCGCGGAGTACCAGTTACATAAAGCACAGACGACAACAATAAATGGGACGAACAGATTAGTCAGTCACTTGTTTAGCAGGACAATTGCAGCAGGGACAAAAGAATGCTTGAGTCTATTTGTCCTGCATCTTGGCAGGATGTACCTGCGGCCTGACGGGAGCAGCACAAACTCACCAACTATTTTCTGACCTTTTATGGAATAATCAATTTAATAACCACCAGATTGAATGAAAAATAAAATTAACTGTAGATTGTAGGGTCATTAGGAAAAGCAGAATAAACTCGACAAGTCACACACAATTCAGACAGTGCTGCAACCTGACAACGATGTTCATTCACAGAGCAGCTGCGGTCTCGAGAGGGAGCTCGGTTGTGATAGCGCGAGCAAGAGGATGAATAGAGAGCGCGCGCGGCGGTGGATAAAAAGCGGCGCGTCAATGCAAGAAATTAACGGTATTTCAGCTCGTTTCATTACGATACGCCGTACAAACACAAATGCCTCCCCTCAAACACTCGGACCATCGACAAATACGTTGACTATATGCAGTAAATATAAGCGTCCAAGTCTTTAGACTTCATTAACGTGTTATTTCATAAGTTAAAACTTATGGCGCCGACGGCTAAAAAGCGAGCCCTGACTCTAGGTGGGGGGAGGGGGTGCGTGACGTGACTCAGCTTTCGCGGGCATACCAGAATATATCCAGCACCATTTCACCGTGACTGTGTCCAAACTAGCTAACTAACAAATGGGTAACGTTAGCCAGCAGTTCCTTGCAGGCAAATGTTGAGTTCAAAAGTTTTTTTTTAATTGCTCCTGTCACGTCGGAAGCATTTGTAACCTAAATGAACGCCCGTCAACTAAAATACGTCCCCCATGGACAACAGTGGTGTAATTTACTAATGCGCCATTTCAAACTTCGACTAACGGGATGGATTAGCACAGAGAAAAACACGAAAATGTAGTCATATTCGCAAAGCTCTGTCAATGTGCTGACTTTACTCCATTTTATCACAGAAGAAAATGACATTGTTTTTAAATTTTATCGACAAAAACTCAAATGCACTTTCAGAAGATAACTTACCTCCTCGCCGTGTCTCTTCTCCCAGCAGAATGACGTATCCCTACGTCCTGGTCAGTTGCACTCTGCTGCGTCACTGCGTCTGATTGCAGCTAGCGGGAAAAAGGTGTCCCTCCGCCGCTGGAAGTAGTCCACGCTGTTTTCTATATAGTTTGTCAATAATTAAGTTGTGGTTGAAATACGATGGTTTGTCCAATTTAGAGAACTGGTGAGCACGATAATTATTAGATATCATAGCTTTACAGTTTTATTTTTGACTAATCCCAAAATTATGGTATTTCTTCTGCAGGACCCTCCTCTCCCTCCACCCAGCACCCCGTTTCATTTTTCAAGGTATAACTTACAGAAATAAGTTAAATCAACACTGAAGGTCCTGATAAAACTTACAAATAGTTAAGACAATTAATTACTTTAACTTTAATTTTCTAAAACTTATAAACTTGAGTTCAACATTCAAAACTAAAATTAGAGGAAAAACTGAGAAATTACACCAAAACCTGCAGGAAGACATCAAGTTTAGAGGAAAAACATGAAAATAACAAATTTTATCAGGTAGAGATTCACCCTGAGAGCCCTGAAACCTGCAGAAAGATGCTAAATTTAGAGGAAAACATCAAAATAACAACATTTATCAGGTAGAGATTCATCCCGAGAGCCCTGAAACCTGCAGGAAGATGCTAAATTTAGAAGAAAAATTGAGAAATTAAACCAAAACCTGCAGGAAGACATCAAGTTTAGAGGAAAACATCAGAATTATGACATTTATCTGGTAGAGATTCATCCTGAAACCTGCAGAAAGATGCTAAATTTAGAGGAAAAACATCAGAATTATAACATTCATCAGGTAGAGATTTACCCTGAGAGCCCTGAAACCTGCACGAAGATGCTAAATTTAGAGGGAAAACATCAAAATAACAACATTTATCAGGTAGAGACTCGTCCTGAAACCTGCAGGAAGACGTTAAATTTAGAGGAAAACATCAGAATTATAACATTTATCAGGCAGAGATTCATCCTAAAACCTGCAGAAAGATGCTAAATTTAGAGGAAAAACATGAAAATAACAACATTTATCAGGTAGAGATTCATCCTGAAACCTGCAGAAAGATGCTAAATTTCGAGGAAAACATCAAAATAACTACTTTTATCAGGTAGAGATTCATCCCGAGAGCCCTGAAACCTGAAGAAAGACATTAAATTTAGACGAAAAACTGAGAAATTACACCAAAACCTGCAGGAGGATGCTAAATTTAGAGAACATCAAAATTATAATATTTATCAGGTAGAGATTCATCCTGAGAGCCCTGAAACCTGCAGGAAGATGCTAAATTTAGAGAACATCAAAATTATAATATTTATCAGGTAGAGATTCATCCTGAGAGCCCTGAAACCTACAGGAAGATGTTAAATTTAGAGGAAAAACTGAGAAATTACACCAAAAACCTGCAGAAAGATGCTAAATTTAGAGGAAAACATCAAAATAACAACATTTATCAGGTAGAGATTCATCCCGAGAGCCCTGAAACCTGCAGGAAGATGCTAAATTTAGAAGAAAAATTGAGAAATTAAACCAAAACCTGCAGGAAGACATCAAGTTTAGAGGAAACATCAGAATTATGACATTTATCTGGTAGAGATTCATCCTGAAACCTGCAGAAAGATGCTAAATTTAGAGGAAAAACATCAGAATTATAACATTCATCAGGTAGAGATTTACCCTGAGAGCCCTGAAACCTGCACGAAGATGCTAAATTTAGAGGGAAAACATCAAAATAACAACATTTATCAGGTAGAGACTCGTCCTGAAACCTGCAGAAAGACGTTAAATTTAGAGGAAAACATCAGAATTATAACATTTATCAGGCAGAGATTCATCCTAAAACCTGCAGAAAGATGCTAAATTTAGAGGAAAAACATGAAAATAACAACATTTATCAGGTAGAGATTCATCCTGAAACCTGCAGAAAGATGCTAAATTTCGAGGAAAACATCAAAATAACTACTTTTATCAGGTAGAGATTCATCCCGAGAGCCCTGAAACCTGAAGAAAGACATTAAATTTAGACGAAAAACTGAGAAATTACACCAAAACCTGCAGGAGGATGCTAAATTTAGAGAACATCAAAATTATAATATTTATCAGGTAGAGATTCATCCTGAGAGCCCTGAAACCTGCAGGAAGATGCTAAATTTAGAGAACATCAAAATTATAATATTTATCAGGTAGAGATTCATCCTGAGAGCCCTGAAACCTGCAGGAAGATGCTAAATTTAGAGAACATCAAAATTATAATATTTATCAGGTAGAGATTCATCCTGAGAGCCCTGAAACCTACAGGAAGATGTTAAATTTAGAGGAAAAACTGAGAAATTACACCAAAACCTGCAGGAAGATGCTAAATTTAGAGGAAAAACATCAGAATTATAACATTTATCGGGCAGAGATTAAACCTGAGAGCCCTGAAACCTGCAGGAAGATGCTAAATTTAGAGGAAAAACTGAGAAATTACACCAAAACCTGCAGGAAGATGCTAAATTTAGAGTAAAACATCAGAATTGTAACATTTATCAGGGAGATTCATCCCGAGAGCCCTGAAACCTGCAGAAAGACGTTAAATTTATGAGAAAAATATTATAATTATAACATTTATCAGGTAGAGATTCACCCTGAGAGCCTTGAAACCTGCAGAAAGATGCTAAATTTAGAGGAAAAACATCAAAATTAGACCAAAACCTGCAGGAAGATGTTAAATTTAGAGAGAAAACATCAAACTTAGACCAAAACCTGCAGAAAGATGCTAAATTTAGAGAGAAAACATCAAAATTAGACCAAAACCTGCAGGAAGATGCTAAATTTAGAGAGAAAACATCAAAATTAGACCAAAACCTGCAGGAAGATGTTAAATTAGAAAAATATCAGAATTATGATATTAATCAGGTAGAGATTCATCCCGAGAGCCCTGAAACCTGCAGAAAGATGCTAAATTTAGAGGAAAACATCAAAATAACAACATTTATCAGGTAGAGATTCACCCTGAGAGCCTTGAAACCTGCAGAAAGATGCTAAATTTAGAGAGAAAACATCAAAATTAGACCAAAACCTGCAGGAAGATGTTAAATTTATTAGAAAAATATCAGAATTATGACATTAATCAGGTAGAGATTCATCCCGAGAGCCCTGAAACCTGCAGGAAGATGCTAAATTTAGAGGAAAAACATCAGAATTATAACATTTATCAAGTAGATTCATCCCGAGAGCCCTGAAACCTGCAGGAAGTTGTTCAATTTAGAGGAAAAACTGAGAAATTACACCAAAACCTGCAGGAAGACATCAAGTTTAGAGGAAAAACATCAGAATTATAACATTTATCAGGCAGAGATTCATCCCAAGAGGCCTGAAAGCTGCAGGAAAACGTTAAATTTCGAGGAAAATCATCAGAATTATAACGTCTATCAGGTAGAGATTCACCCTGAGAGCCCTGAAACCTGCAGAAAGGCGATAACTTTAGAGAGAAAACATTAAAAATTAGAACAAAACCTGCAGGAAGATGTTAAATTTATAAGAAAAATATCAGAATTCCAACATTTATCAGGGAGAGATTCATCCTGAGAGCCTTGAAACCTGCAGAAAAATGCTAAATTTATAAGAAAAATATCAGAATTATAACATTTATCAGGCAGATTCATCCTGAGAGCCCTGAAACCTGCAGGAAGATGCTAAATTTAGAGGAAAAACATCAGAATTATAACATTTATCTGGTAGAGACTCGTCCTGAAACCTGCAGGAAGACGTTAAATTTAGAGGAAAACATCAGAATTATAACATTTATCAGGCAGAGATTCATCCTAAAACCTGCAGAAAGATGCTAAATTTAGAGGAAAACATCAAAATAACTTTTATCAGGTAGAGATTCACCCTGAGAGCCCTGAAACCTGCAGGAAGATGCTAAATTTAGAGGAAAACATCAAAATAACTACTTTTATCAGGTAGAGATTCACCCTGAGAGCCCTGAAACCTGAAGAAAGACATTAAATTTAGACGAAAAAACTGAGAAATTACACCAAAACCTGCAGGAAGATGCTAAATTTAGAGGAAAACATCAGAATTATAACATTTATCAGGTAGAGATTCATCCTGAGAGCCCTGAAACCTGCAGGAAGTTGCTAAATTTAGATGAAAAACTGAGAAATTACACCAAAACCTGCAGGGAGATGCTAAATTTAGAGGAAAAACATCAAATTATAACATTTATCGGGCAGAGATTAAACCTGAGAGCCCTGAAACCTGCAGGAAGATGCTAAATTTAGAGGAAAAACTGAGAAATTACACCAAAACCTGCAGGAAGATGCTAAATTTAGAGTAAAACATCAGAATTGTAACATTTATCAGGGAGATTCATCCCGAGAGCCCTTAAACCTGCAGAAAGACGTTAAATTTATGAGAAAAATATCAGAATTATGACATTTATCAGGTAGAGATTCACCCTGAGAGCCTTGAAACCTGCAGAAAGATGCTAAATTTAGAGAGAAAACATCAAAATTAGACCAAAACCTGCAGGAAGATGTTAAATTTATTAGAAAAATATCAGAATTATGACATTAATCAGGTAGAGATTCATCCCGAGAGCCCTGAAACCTGCAGGAAGATGCTAAATTTAGAAGAAAAATTGAGAAATTACACCAAAACCTGCAGGAAGACATCAAGTTTAGAGGAAAACATCAGAATTATGACATTTATCTGGTAGAGATTCATCCTGAAACCTGCAGAAAGATGCTAAATTTAGAGGAAAAACATCAAAATAACAACATTTATCAGGTAGAGACTCGTCCTGAAACCTGCAGGAAGACGTTAAATTTAGAGGAAAACATCAGAATTATAACATTTATCAGGCAGAGATTCATCCTAAAACCTGCAGAAAGATGCTAAATTTAGAGGAAAAACATGAAAATAACAACATTTATCAGGCAGAGATTCATCCTGAAACCTGCAGAAAGATGCTAAATTTCGAGGAAAACATCAAAATAACTTTTATCAGGTAGAGATTCACCCTGAGAGCCCTGAAACCTGAAGAAAGACGTTAAATTTAGGGGAAAAACAGAGAAATTACACCAAAACCTGAAGGAAGATGCTAAATTTAGAGGAAAAAACATCAGAATTATAACATTTATCAGGTAGAGATTCATCCTGAGAGCCCTGAAACCTGCAGAAAGATGCTAAATTTAGAGGAAAACATCAAAATAACTACTTTTATCAGGTAGAGATTCATCCCGAGAGCCCTGAAACCTGAAGAAAGACATTAAATTTAGACGAAAAACTGAAAAATTACACCAAAACCTGAAGGAAGATGCTAAATTTAGAGGAAAAACATCAGAATTATAACATTTATCAGGTAGAGATTCATCCTGAGAGCCCTGAAACCTGCAGGAAGATGCTAAATTTAGAGGAAAAACTGAGAAATTACACCAAAACCTGCAGGAAGATGCTAAATTTAGAGGAAAACATCAGAATTATAACATTTATCGGGCAGAGATTCATCCTGAGAGCCCTGAAACCTGCAGGAAGATGTTAAATTTAGAGGAAAAACTGAGAACTTATACCAAAACCTGCAGGAAGACATCAAGTTCAGAGGAAAAACATCAGAATTAAAACATTTATCAGGTAGAGATTCATCCCGAGAGCCCTGAAACCTGCAGAAAGACGATAAATTTATAAGAAAAATATCAGAATTATAACATTTATCAGGCAGAGATTCACCCTGAGAGCCTTGAAACCTACAGAAAGATGCTAAATTTATAAGAAAAATATCAGAATTATAACATTTATAAGGTAGAGATTCACCCTGAGAGCCCTGAAACCTGCAGGAAGATGCTAAATTTAGAAGAAAAACATCAAATTATAATATTTATTGGGCAGAGATTCACACTGAGAGCCTTGAAACCTGCAGAAAGATGCTAAATTTAGAGGAAAAAAATCTGAATTGTAACATTTATCATGCAGATTCATCCCGAGAGCCCTGAAATCTGCAGGAAGACGTTAAATTTAGAGGAAAAACTGAGAAATTACACCAAAACCTGCAGGAAGATGCTAAATTTAGAGGAAAAACATCAGAATTATAACATTTATCGGGCAGATTCATCCCGAGAGCCCTGAAACCTGCAGGAAGATGCTAAATTTAGAGGAAAAACTGAGAAATTACACCAAAACCTGCAGGAAGATGCTAAATTTAGAGTAAAACATCAGAATTGTAACATTTATCAGGGAGATTCATCCCGAGAGCCCTGAAACCTGCAGAAAGACGTTAAATTTATGAGAAAAATATTCTAATTATAACATTTATCAGGTAGAGATTCACCCTGAGAGCCTTGAAACCTGCAGAAAGATGCTAAATTTAGAGAGAAAACATCAAAATTAGACCAAAACCTGCAGGAAGATGTTAAATTTATGAGAAAAATATCAGAATTATGATATTAATCAGGTAGAGATTCATCCCGAGAGCCCTGAAACCTGCAGGAAGTTGTTCAATTTAGAGGAAAAACTGAGAAATTACACCAAAACTTGCAGGAAGACATCAAGTTTAGAGGAAAAACATCAGAATTATAACATTTATCAGGCAGAGATTCATCCCAAGAGGCCTGAAAGCTGCAGGAAAACGTTAAATTTCGAGGAAAATCATCAGAATTATAACGTCTATCAGGTAGAGATTCACCCTGAGAGCCCTGAAACCTGCAGAAAGGCGATAACTTTAGAGAGAAAACATTAAAAATTAGAACAAAACCTGCAGGAAGATGTTAAATTTATAAGAAAAATATCAGAATTCCAACATTTATCAGGTAGAGATTCATCCCGAGAGCCTTGAAACCTGCAGAAAAATGCTAAATTTATAAGAAAAATATCAGAATTATAACATTTATCAGGCAGATTCATCCTGAGAGCCCTGAAACCTGCAGAAAGATGATAAATTTAGAGGGAAAAATTGAAAATTACACCAAAAGCTGCAGGAAGACATCAAGTTTAGAGGAAAACATCAGAATTATGACATTTATCTGGTCGAGATTTATCCTGAACCTGCAGAAAGATGCTAAATTTAGAGGAAAAACATCAGAATTATAACATTTATCTGGTAGAGATTTACCCTGAGAGCCCTGAAACCTGCAGGAAGATGCTAAATTTAGAGGAAAACATCAGAATTATAACATTTATCAGGCAGAGATTCATCCTAAAACCTGCAGATAGATGCTAAATTTAGAGGAAAACATCAAAATAACTACTTTTATCAGGTAGAGATTCACCCTGAGAGCCCTGAAACCTGAAGAAAGACATTAAATTTAGACGAAAATCTGAGAAATTACACCAAAACCTGCAGGAAGATGCAAAATTTAGAGGAAAACATCAGAATTATAACATTTATCAGGTAGAGATTCATCCTGAGAGCCCTGAAACCTGCAGGAAGTTGCTAAATTTAGAGGGAAAAACTGAGAAATTGCACCAAAACCTGCAGGGAGATGCTAAATTTAGAGGAAAACTTCAGAATTATAACATTTATCGGGCAGAGATTCATCCTGAGAGCCCTGAAACCCACAGGAAGATGTTAAATTTAGAGGAAAAACTGAGAAATTACACCAAAACCTGCAGGAAGATGCTAAATTTAGAGGAAAACATCACAATTCTAACATTTATCAGGTAGAGATTCATCCTGAGAGCCCTGAAACCTGCAGGAAGTTGCTAAATTTAGAGGAAAAACTGAGAAATTACACCAAAACCTGCAGGGAGATGCTAAATTTAGAGGAAAACTTCAGAATTATAACATTTATCGGGCAGAGATTCATCCTGAGAGCCCTGAAACCCACAGGAAGATGTTAAATTTAGAGGAAAACTGAGAAATTACACCAAAACCTGAAGGAAGATGCTAAATTTAGAGGAAAAAACATCAGAATTATAACATTTATCAGGTAGAGATTCATCCTGAGAGCCCTGAAACCTGCAGAAAGATGCTAAATTTAGAAGAAAATATCAGAATTATAACATTTATAAGGTAGAGATTCACCCCGAGGGCCCTGAAACATGCAGGAAGATGTTCAATTTAGAGGAAAACATCAAAATTATAATATTTATATGGTAGAGATTCACCCCGAGAGCCCTGAAACCTGCAGGAAGATGCTAAATTTAGAAGAAAAACATCAGAATTGTAACATTTATTGGGCAGAGATTCACACTGAGAGCCTTGAAACCTGCAGAAAGATGCTAAATTTAGAGGAAAAAAATCTGAATTGTAGCATTTATCAGGCAGATTCATCCTGAGAGCCCTGAAATCTGAAGGAAGACGTTAAATTTAGAGGAAAAACTGAGAAATTACACCAAAACCTGCAGGAAGATGCTAAATTTAGAGGAAAAACATCAGAATTATAACATTTATCGGGCAGAGATTAAACCTGAGAGCCCTGAAACCTGCAGGAAGATGCTAAATTTAGAGGAAAAACTGAGAAATTACACCAAAACCTGCAGGAAGATGCTAAATTTAGAGTAAAACATCAGAATTGTAACATTTATCAGGGAGACTCATCCCGAGAGCCCTGAAACCTGCAGAAAGACGTTAAATTTATGAGAAAAATATTATAATTATAACATTTATCAGGTAGAGATTCACCCTGAGAGCCTTGAAACCTGCAGAAAGATGCTAAATTTAGAGAGAAAACATCAGAATTATAACATTTATCAGGTAGAGACTCGTCCTGAAACCTGCAGAAAGATGCTAAATTTAGAGGAACACATCAAAAATAACTAGTTTTATCAGGTAGAGATTCATCCCGAGAGCCCTGAAACCTGAAGAAAGACATTAAATTTAGACGAAAAACTGAGAAATTGCACCAAAACCTGCAGGAAGATGCTAAATTTAGAGGAAAACATCAGAATTATAACATTTATCAGGTAGAGATTCATCCTGAGAGCCCTGAAACCTGCAGGAAGTTGCTAAATTTAGAGAGAAAACATCAAAATTAGACCAAAACCTGCAGGAAGATGTTAAATTTATTAGAAAAATATCAGAATTATGACATTAATCAGGTAGAGATTCATCCCGAGAGCCCTGAAACCTGCAGGAAGATGCTAAATTTAGAAGAAAAACATCAGAATTGTAACATTTATTGGGCAGAGATTCACACTGAGAGCCTTGAAACCTGCAGAAAGATGCTAAATTTAGAGGAAAAAAATCTGAATTGTAACATTTATCAGGCAGATTCATCCCGAGAGCCCTGAAATCTGCAGGAAGACGTTAAATTTAGAGGAAAACTGAGAAAATTACACCAAAACCTGCAGGAAGATGCTAAAACTGAGAATAAAACTGCAGGAATTATTAGAGTAAACATCAAATTGTAACATTATCAGGGAGATTCATCCCGAGAGCCCTGAAACCTGCAGAAAGACGTTAAATTTATGAGAAAAATATTATAATTATAACATTTATCAGGTAGAGATTCACCCTGAGAGCCTTGAAACCTGCAGAAAGATGCTAAATTTAGAGGAAAAACATCAAAATTAGACCAAAACCTGCAGGAAGATGTTAAATTTAGAGAGAAAACATCAAACTTAGACCAAAACCTGCAGAAAGATGCTAAATTTAGAGAGAAAACATCAAAATTAGACCAAAACCTGCAGGAAGATGCTAAATTTAGAGAGAAAACATCAAAATTAGACCAAAACCTGCAGGAAGATGTTAAATTAGAAAAATATCAGAATTATGATATTAATCAGGTAGAGATTCATCCCGAGAGCCCTGAAACCTGCAGAAAGATGCTAAATTTAGAGGAAAACATCAAAATAACAACATTTATCAGGTAGAGATTCACCCTGAGAGCCTTGAAACCTGCAGAAAGATGCTAAATTTAGAGAGAAAACATCAAAATTAGACCAAAACCTGCAGGAAGATGTTAAATTTATTAGAAAAATATCAGAATTATGACATTAATCAGGTAGAGATTCATCCCGAGAGCCCTGAAACCTGCAGGAAGATGCTAAATTTAGAGGAAAAACATCAGAATTATAACATTTATCAAGTAGATTCATCCCGAGAGCCCTGAAACCTGCAGGAAGTTGTTCAATTTAGAGGAAAAACTGAGAAATTACACCAAAACCTGCAGGAAGACATCAAGTTTAGAGGAAAAACATCAGAATTATAACATTTATCAGGCAGAGATTCATCCCAAGAGGCCTGAAAGCTGCAGGAAAACGTTAAATTTCGAGGAAAATCATCAGAATTATAACGTCTATCAGGTAGAGATTCACCCTGAGAGCCCTGAAACCTGCAGAAAGGCGATAACTTTAGAGAGAAAACATTAAAAATTAGAACAAAACCTGCAGGAAGATGTTAAATTTATAAGAAAAATATCAGAATTCCAACATTTATCAGGTAGAGATTCATCCCGAGAGCCTTGAAACCTGCAGAAAAATGCTAAATTTATAAGAAAAATATCAGAATTATAACATTTATCAGGCAGATTCATCCTGAGAGCCCTGAAACCTGCAGAAAGATGATAAATTTAGAGGGAAAAATTGAAAATTACACCAAAAGCTGCAGGAAGACATCAAGTTTAGAGGAAAACATCAGAATTATGACATTTATCTGGTCGAGATTTATCCTGAAACCTGCAGAAAGATGCTAAATTTAGAGGAAAAACATCAGAATTATAACATTTATCTGGTAGAGATTTACCCTGAGAGCCCTGAAACCTGCAGGAAGATGCTAAATTTAGAGGAAAACATCAAAATAACAACATTTATCAGGTAGAGACTCGTCCTGAAACCTGCAGAAAGATGCTAAATTTAGAGGAAAACATCAAAATAACTAGTTTTATCAGGTAGAGATTCATCCCGAGAGCCCTGAAACCTGAAGAAAGACATTAAATTTAGACGAAAAACTGAGAAATTGCACCAAAACCTGCAGGAAGATGCTAAATTTAGAGGAAAACATCAGAATTATAACATTTATCAGGTAGAGATTCATCCTGAGAGCCCTGAAACCTGCAGGAAGTTGCTAAATTTAGAGGAAAAACTGAGAAATTACACCAAAACCTGCAGGGAGATGCTAAATTTAGAGGAAAACTTCAGAATTATAACATTTATCGGGCAGAGATTCATCCTGAGAGCCCTGAAACCCACAGGAAGATGTTAAATTTAGAGGAAAAACTGAGAAATTACACCAAAACCTGCAGGAAGATGCTAAATTTAGAGGAAAAACATCACAATTCTAACATTTATCAGGTAGAGATTCATCCTGAGAGCCCTGAAACCTGCAGGAACTTGCTAAATTTAGAGGAAAAACTGAGAAATTACACCAAAACCTGCAGGGAGATGCTAAATTTAGAGGAAAACTTCAGAATTATAACATTTATCGGGCAGAGATTCATCCTGAGAGCCCTGAAACCCACAGGAAGATGTTAAATTTAGAGGAAAAACTGAGAAATTACACCAAAACCTGAGGGAAGATGCTAAATTTAGAGGAAAAAACATCAGAATTATAACATTTATCAGGTAGAGATTCATCCTGAGAGCCCTGAAACCTGCAGAAAGATGCTAAATTTAGAGGAAAACATCAAAATAACTACTTTTATCAGGTAGCGATTCATCCCGAGAGCCCTGAAACCTGAAGAAAGACATTAAATTTCGACGAAAAATTGAGAAATTACACCAAAACCTGCAGGAAGATGCTAAATTTAGGGTAAAAACATCAGAATTATAACATTTATCAGGTAGAGATTCATCCTGAGAGCCCTGAAACCTGCAGGAAGACGTTAAATTTAGAGAACATCAAAATTATAATATTTATCAGGTAGAGATTCGTCCTGAGAGCCCTGAAACCTGCAGGAAGTTGCTAAATTTAGAGGAAAAACTGAGAAATTACACCAAAACCTGCAGGAAGATGCTAAATTTAGAGGAAAACATCAGAATTATAACATTTATTGGGCAGAGATTCACACTGAGAGCCTTGAAACCTGCAGAAAGATGCTAAATTTATAAGAAAAATATCAGAATTATAACATTTATCACGTAGAGATTCACCTGGTGCTCAGATGAAGATGAGGGTCCTGGTGTTCAGATGAAGATAAAGATGAGGGTCCTGGTGTTCAGATGAAGACGAGGGTCCTGGTGTTTAGATGAAGATGAGGGTCCTGGTGTTCAGATAAGATAAAGAGATAAATATAAAGAGACTTTGTTGTAATTGTGCAGAAGTACAATGAAATTTGTTTGGAAGAACACGACAATTAGCAGCAGTGCAAATAGGAGTAAAAAGAGATAAAAACAAAAAAAAAGTAAAAAATAGAATCAAACAAGGTACTTTTACAAAGTAAATGAAGATGAAGACGAGGGTTCTGGTGTTCAGATGAAGATGAGGGTTCTGGTGTTCAGAACTTCAGATCTTCCTGCAGGACCCTCGTCTTCATCTTGATCTTGACATTCTCATCTTGATTGTGACAACTGTCGAACCCATGGAACTTCTGTCTGTCCTTCAAGGAAGACTTTGGGATTTTTGAACCTTGGCTGTATTCAGGGTTGTCCTGGGGTGAAACTGAATGATTGGAACCAAAATCAGGCAGATCCATGCTGTATTCACTGAGTTTCATTTTTGCCTGAAACCGTAAGTAAGTTTGAACGGGGAATTCATAGTTTATTTCTGAAGACATGGCTGAATATATAGACGATTCTGAATACTTTGATGTAGTATTTGAATTTGATTTGTGGATTCTCTCCATAATGTTGTCAAATACTTAAAACACTATGAGTAACAAAACAAACTCCTGAGTATCACAACAGCATGGCTGGCTGAAACTCTGCAGCCTGTTGCCCCTCTCCCTGTCCCTCTCTTCTTCTGTTGCAGCTTCTCATCAGTTCAAATACATAATATAGGCCACCAAGTTCAAATACCTCATCCAACTGTTCAAAATCTTCTAAATATTCAGCCATCACTTCAGAAACAAATTACAGGTTTCTGTGTCTGTAGATCCACACACACTCCCCTGCTTCAAATGACAGACTACATAACAGGATGTAAACAAGGGCAAGAAGCGACGTCACGTAAATAAAAAGGAAGCATTTGTCTCCATAATGTTGTCAGATACTTATCATAGCAATCTGAGCTGGTTAGTCACAAAATAAACACTTTTATTGACATACTTTTGATGCAAGAAAGATCCCCACACAACCCCGTTCAGACTTAGTTTTAGTTCCTATCATTGAGTTGCAGCGCTGGACTACCTACCTTAAAGGTACCGAGGAGCCGGCTACAAGCATGGAGAGCAAAGCTTAAACAAAACAAAAACAAGAGGACATGGGCCTTGACGGTCACCTGAATTTTTGATGTAGTCAGTTTTGCTGTTTATGGAAAAAAAATATGAATCCATGTTTTGAATGGTATACCACTTCACTAAATCAATTTAGATTCAACAAAGTTTGTGACTTTGGGATTTTCATACAGCTACAGTCATATCAGAAGCAAACACCCAATGCTTGTAGGTCAGATTTTTTCAGCTCCATCATAGATTAAGCCAATGTTTTTAATTCAGAGCTCTTTCAATTTTTAGAGAGGTTTTGCCACCACTTAAGCAGCTTCATTACTTGAGGACTGAATGCAAACTTCACAAACTTATCAAGACCTTAATTTCTACGGCATCAAGGTTAAGATTACTATTTTTAGATAAACTTTGCCCACTCCCTACGGGGAAATGTGAAACCCTGGGGCCTGGACTCTTCCATCCACAAAGTGTATTTGATTCTTCCATATCTGGATGTTACAAAGATCTTTGAAATTTGTAATGAATTAAGGTCTTTGACTTCGTCTCAGGTGACCTAATAAAAACTGTCTGAAAGTGGTAAAAAAATTGTGGTTGCATTAAAATACACCTCATAGTCAGCTATGCATTTATTGTGATTGACTTATGAAGTTCAGCAGTCTATATCATCATATCACACATTCTCTTTTTAAAACTGCCTATCAGTTAATTTTAAAACATTTGAATTGCCAGTAAGTTTTGAATGATGTAGTAAACGTTGAATGAAAAAGGTTCTGCAATGTTGTGGAAAAAAGGAATGTGTGCTTCTGTTTAAAATGAATACCAATAAATCTCGTCAATCATTACTATTATATAAACATGTTAATATATTTTCTTACATCACACATCCTGATGATCTCTGAAGTATCCTCCGAGAAGAAACGTGGAAGACCAAGAAGGGCAGCTGTCCTCCTATTCTGACTTGTGTCCTACATAAAGTTAGACAAAAGTGAGCTCATGCAATACTACAGTTCTTATGGAAGTTCACATTGACAAATTCACACTATACATACCTCTTTATCAAGGTACTGCATAACACTTTGAAGGGTCAACCTCCTGCTTGATGAAATGACTGCTTTATACAACTGCAAGAGAAAAAAAAACTAAAATGAGCTGCATGTTTTGAAAAGGATAATGTGAATCAATGTTTAACCTATCTGCATCATCTTATATCACGAGTGACTAAGAGTGAGAGAAATAGATATTTTGGGTCCTTCTACGTGAAACTGCATTTACGTTATTAAGTATTTCTACAAAGAGCCAAAAAATCTAGTACATTTTTAAAAAGATGCAGGGATTGGATCTAACAAATATTTGACATTATTAGATAAGTCGTATAGAAAACAAATTCCAGTATTTCAATCAATAAAAATAAAGAAAATTAATTTCCCCAAATTTCCCTTTTACAAGCTTCCAAATTTAAAAAAAAAAAAAAAAAAAAAAAGTGCTCCAATGTTTTGTTTAATGTGAGTGAAAATAATCTATTTGGGACAAATTTGAGGGTGTCACCATGCACTTAATGAAGCTGTGATTAAGAATTTTATCAATATTATTCAAGGATCAAGGAATCTTTTATTGTCCCCGTGGGGCAAATCACTCTACAGTCAGCAGAACAAGAGTCACAACAATCGAGGAGTACCAGTTACATAAAGCACAGACGACAATAAATAGGAAGAACAGATTAGTCAGTCACTTGTTTAGCAGGACAATTGCAGCAGGGACAAAAGAATGCTTGAGTCTATTTGTCCTGCATCTTGGCAGGATGTACCTGCGGCCTGACGGGAGCAGCACAAACTCACCAACTATTTTCTGACCTTTTATGGAATAATCAATTTAATAACCACCAGATTGAATGAAAAATAAAATTAACTGTAGATTGTAGGGTCATTAGGAAAAGCAGAATAAACTCGACAAGTCACACACAATTCAGACAGTGCTGCAACCTGACAACGATGTTCATTCACAGAGCAGCTGCGGTCTCGAGAGGGAGCTCGGTTGTGATAGCGCGAGCAAGAGGATGAATAGAGAGCGCGCGCGGCGGTGGATAAAAAGCGGCGCGTCAATGCAAGAAATTAACGGTATTTCAGCTCGTTTCATTACGATACGCCGTACAAACACAAATGCCTCCCCTCAAACACTCGGACCATCGACAAATACGTTGACTATATGCAGTAAATATAAGCGTCCAAGTCTTTAGACTTCATTAACGTGTTATTTCATAAGTTAAAACTTACGGCGCCGACGGCTAAAAAGCGAGCCCTGACTCTAGGTGGGGGGAGGGGGTGCGTGACGTGACTCAGCTTTCGCGGGCATACCAGAATATATCCAGCACCATTTCACCGTGACTGTGTCCAAACTAGCTAACTAACAAATGGGTAACGTTAGCCAGCAGTTCCTTGCAGGCAAATGTTGAGTTCAAAAGTTTTTTTTTCATTGCTCCTGTCACGTCGGAAGCATTTGTAACCTAAATGAACGCCCGTCAACTAAAATACGTCCCCCATGGACAACAGTGGTGTAATTTACTAAATGCGCCATTTCAAACTTCGACTAACGGGATGGATTAGCATAGAGAAAAACACGAAAATGTAGTCATATTCGCAAAGCTCTGTCAATGTGCTGACTTTACTCCATTTTATCACAGAAGAAAATGACATTGTTTTTAAATTTTATCGACAAAAACTCAAATGCACTTTCAGAAGATAACTTACCTCCTCGCCGTGTCTCTTCTCCCAGCAGAATGACGTATCCCTACGCCCTGGTCAGTTGCACTCTGCTGCGTCACTGCGTCTGATTGCAGCTAGCGGGGAAAAAGGTGTCCCTCCGCCGCTGGAAGTAGTCCACGCTGTTTTCTATATAGTTTGTCAATAATTAAGTTGTGGTTGAAATACGATGGTTTGTCCAATTTAGAGAACTGGTGAGCACGATAATTATTAGATATAGCTTTACAGTTTTATTTTTGACTGTGAATTCCTAAGGCCAGTAACCTCCTAAATCAATCAAATAAATTAATTAACTATCAGAGAATTACTGGACCAGCTCTCCATCTAACGGGTCCGGTTCCCGTAGCCCATATGGGTCAACCCAGATGAGATCTGAGGAACGTTTTTAAGCTGGTAAGCGAGAAAATTCGCCTAGCTTCTAACTGCCTCCATCCAGACGCCTATCCTGCTTCCTCTGATAACTAACTCAACTGAGTAGCCACTTTCGAATGGTCAAATTAATTACCAGTCACGTCTGTTAACGGCAGCTTTTCTCTCATCGGATTCTGCACTTGGTAAGTTGCTAGATTTAAATTTAGAGGTTAAGGCACGGATAACCCCAAGGATAAGTTTAAAAAAGGCCACCCCCGGCCCCAACGACTAGGTAATCTGACAGAACCAGTTTTAGATGTAATGCACACAGTAACCTGACTTTTACAAACTGAGAAGATATATGTGATTAATTCATTATCATGATAAAAATAAATAGAATTTCCAATCTGTTAACTTTAATTGCAGGATAAATGTTTTATTATAATCTCAGCAGGAAAATAGCAATAGCCCATAAATCATCAGACAACCAATTAAACATTAATTTCTATAACAATCCTCTAATATGACCCCTAACTGGAACTATGCTTTTATCTAAGAAGAGCAATAATCACCCAAACTATGTAATTTGGAGGGGGAGAGCAGACGGTGTGGCCACACCCGGCTGCTCACCTGAAGACCGACGCCCCGCTGGGGCTCTGCTCCAGGGAGGAGGTGGAGAGAGAGTTCAGTCCCGATTTAGATCTGCTTGTATCCTTTACGTTGTTTGGCCCAATAAAAACTTTGTTATAATCCACTCTGGTGTTAATCCTTTTGGAAATAATAGAGTTCAGTAATATTCCTTCAGTCAGCGTTATTTTAGATCACAGTCTTTTGTAATCCTCCAACAGTGCAGAAAGAGCAGTCCTTAAATCCATAATTCCCGTGGAAAAGTTATTCCTTTACAGATCATGTTGAATTCTCTTCCAAGTTACGTGGTAAAATCCCCCATGCTCAGAACATTGCTGCCTGGCTTGCATCCAGCGACTACCTCGTAACTCTCCCAACTCGTGTCTCGATCCAGTGCAATTTATAGCAAACTTCTCTCTCCAGAATTTACATATGCGATGTCAGCATCCAGTTTGCATACGTGATGACAATACACTTTTAATTTACATACGTGATGACAGCATTCATCCCCCTCCTCACTCGTGCACTGCTCCCACCCACCGACCTCATGGCCTCTGCGTGCTCTGGAGGAACCAAAACCTTGGACCGCCCGGCCACCGCCCGGCCCCTGCGTGCTCTGGAGGAACCAAAACCTTGGACTGTTTGGCCCTTTCACCCAGTCTCAACTTTCTATTACTGTATTTGTTCCATCCACAGCTAAGAGCAGACCTCCGGTCGGGGAACAGGAGCAGCTGATGTCAACGCCTAATAATCATTGACACCACACTGTACATCTCTGCACAGTGCGCACAGACTTACGCTAAACCCCCAAAATATATAAAGTATATACAGGTCATTAACTTGTGCGGTGAACCAAGTTCGTCTCGTCTTCTCGCTTCACCTCCAAGTCAACAACCTCCCAATTTCACAGGGTGATCAAGCTCTTCTGTAAACATCTCTATTTCATAGTAATCAAAACCTTAAAAGCATTTCCATCCACACAGTAATAAAAACCTTTAACACATCATTTCTCTTGGCAACCCTAGACCTCACTTCCTACAGTGAGTTGCTACCCCCATGTGGTAAAAGACAAGTATTAAAATAATCAACTCCCCACTTCTCTGATTTTTACACTATTCAAAATAAAGATTACATAAAAAAGACATATTCAAAAATAATCAACTCACCACCGTTCCCGGTGAGGTACGCTTCTGATTTCTACACTGTTTCAAATAAAGATTGTATATGTTTAACAAATATAGGCATTTGATTAGTTGACACACATTTATTACGTTAGAGCATGAATTAATGGTAAATCACAGGTTATAATATCACAATGTTCCCTTATTTAGCTGTTATTCTGCCAGAGTCTCCCCCTTGTGGCTGATTCTGGGATCTCATACCTCCATGTTTCTCAACATGACTAATCCCAAAATTATGGTATTTCTTCTGCAGGACCCTCCTCTCCCTCCGCCCAGCACCCCGTTTCTTTTTCAAGGTATAACTTACAGAAATAAGTTAAATCAACACTGAAGGTCGTGATAAAACTTACAAATAGTTAAGACAATTAATTACTTTAACTTTAATTTTCTAAAACTTATAAACTTGAGTTCAACATTCAAAACTTACCATGACAATTTGAGATAAAGAACACAAACAAGTTCACATAACTTAATGGAGCTGGTAAAAAAAACAGCCCAAAACCTGTCCTCCCCAGGTAAAACTGCCCCTAAACTAGCCTTACCAAGTAAAACTACCCCAAACCTGCCCTTTTCGAGTAAAAGTACCCTTAAACCTGCTCTCCCTGGGTAAAACTGCCCCCAAATCTACCCTTACCAAGTAAAACTGCCTCAAACCTGCCCTCCCCTGGATTAAAAAAAAAAAAAAAAAAAAAAAGGGCCAAAATTTCACTCCTAATTGACACTTACCTAGAAAAACTACCCCCAAACCTGCCCTCAATGAGAAAAATTACCCCCAAATCTACCGGCCCCGGGCAAAAGACAGCCCAAAACCTTTCCTCACCAAGGAAAACTGTCCCCAAATCTACCACCCTGGGTGAAAAGTAGCCCAAAACCTCATATCCTCTTGTAAAACTACCCCCAAACCTGCCCTCACCAAGTAAAAAAGCCCAAAAAATGCCCACAACAAGTGAAACTGCCCCTAAACCTGCCCTCAACGAATAAAACTGTCCCCAAATCTACCCCCATCAAGTAAAAAATAGCCCAAAGCTTGTCCTCATCAAGTAAAACTGCCCCAAATCTATCCTCACCAAGTAAAAGACAGCCCAAACCTTCCCTCAACAAGTAAAACTGCCCTTAAACCTGCCGTCCCTGAGTAAAACTACCCCCAAATCTGCCTCAAAGTAAAACCAGCCCCAAACCTGCTCTCATTAAAACTACTCCCAAAGTTGCCCTCCCCAAGTAAAAAAAAAAAACAAAACTTGCCCTCCTCTAGTAAGAAACTGTAAAAACAGGAAGATTGTCACCTTTCAGAAGGTTCGAAAACATCAAAATTATAACATTTATCAGGCAGAGATTCATCCTGAAACCTGCAGCAAGATGGTAAATTTAGAGGAAAAACTGAGAAATTACACCAAAACTGGCAGGAAGACATCAAGTTTAGAGGAAAACATAATTATAACATTATCAGGCAGAGATTCACCTGAGAGCCCTGAAACCTGCAGAAAGATGCTAAATTTAGAGAGAAAACATCAAAATTAGACCAAAACCTGCAGGAAGATGTGAAATTTATGAGAAAAATATCAGAATTATAACATTAATCAGGTAGAGATTCATCCCGAGAGCCCTGAAACCTGCAGAAAGATGCTAAATTTAGAGGAAAACATCAAAATAACAACATTTATCAGGTAGAGATTTACCCTGAGAGCCCTGAAACCTGCATGAAGATGCTAAATTTAGAAGAAAAAATGAGAAATTACACCAAAACCTGCAGGAAGACATCAAGTTTAGAGGAAAACATCAGAATTATGACATTTATCTGGTAGAGATTCATCCTGAAACCTGCAGAAAGATGCTAAATTAGAGGAAAAACATCAGAATTATAACATTCATCAGGTAGAGATTTACCCTGAGAGCCCTGAAACCTGCAGGAAGATGCTAATTTAGAGGAAAAACAGCAAAATAACAACATTTATCAGGTAGAGACTCGTCCTGAAACCTGCAGGAGATGTTAAATTTAGAGGAAAACATCAGAATTATAACATTTATCAGGGAGAGATTCATCCTGAAACCTGCAGGAAGACGTTAAATTTAGAGGAAAACATCAAAATAACAACATTTATCAGGGAGAGATTCATCGTAAAACCTGCAGAAAGACGTTAAATTTAGAGGAAACATCAGAATTATAACATTTATCAGGTAGAGACTCGTCCTGAAACCTGCAGGAAGACATTAAATTTAGAGGAAAACATCAAAATAACAACATTTATCGGGGAGAGATTCATCGTAAACCTGCAGAAAGACGTTAAATTTAGAGGAAAACATCAGAATTATAACATTTATCAGGCAGAGATTCATCCTAAAACCTGCAGAAAGATGCTAAATTTAGAGGAAAAACATGAAAATAACAACATTTATCAGGTAGAGATTCATCCTGAAACCTGCAGAAAGATGCTAAATTTAGAGGAAACATCAAAATAACTTTTATCAGGTAGAGATTCACCCTGAGAGCCCTGAAACCTGAAGAAAGACGTTAAATTTAGGGGAAAAACAGAGAAATTACAACCAAAACCTGAAGGAAGATGCTAAATTTAGAGGAAAAAACATCAGAATTATAACATTTATCAGGTAGAGATTCATCCTGAGAGCCCTGAAACCTGCAGAAAGATGCTAAATTTAGAGGAAAACATCAAATAACTACTTTTATCAGGTAGAGATTCATCCGAGAGCCCTGAAACCTGAAGAAAGACATTAATGTAGACGAAAAACTGAGAAATTACACCAAACCTGCAGGAAGATGCTAAATTTAGCGGGAACACATCAGAATTATAACATTTATCAGGTAGAGATTCATCCTGAGAGCCCTGAAACCTGCAGGAAGATGCTAAATTTAGAGGAAAAACATCAGAATTATAACATTTATCAGGTAGAGATTCATCCTGAGAGCCTTGAAACCTGCAGGAAGACGTTAAATTTAGAGAACATCAAAATTATAATATTTATTCAGGTAGAGATTCATCCTGAGAGCCCTGAAACCTGCAGGAAGTTGCTAAATTTAGAGGAAAAACTGAGAAATTACACCAAAACCTGCAGGAAGTTGCTAAATTTAGAGGAAAACATCAAATAACAACATTTATCAGGGAGAGATTCATCGTAAAACCTGCAGAAAGACGTTAAATTTAGAGGAAAACTCAGAATTATAACATTTATCAGGTAGAGACTCGTCCTGAAACCTGCAGAAAGACGTTAAATTAGAGGAAAACATCAGAATTATAACATTTATCAGGCAGAGATTCATCTAAAACCTGCAGAAAGATGCTAAATTAGAGGAAAAAACATGAAATAACAACATTTATCGGGCAGAGATTCATCCTGAGAGCCCTGAAACCTGCAGAAGATGTTAAATTTAGAGGAAAACTGAGAATTACACCAAAACCTGCAGGAAGACATCAAGTTCAGAGGAAAACATCAGAATTATAACATTTATCAGGCAGAGATTCATCCCGAGAGCCCTGAAACCTGCAGAAAGACGATAAATTTATAAGAAAAATATCAGAATTATAACATTTATCAGGCAGAGATTGACCCTGAGAGCCTTGAAACCTGCAGAAAATATAAGAATTATAACATTTATAAGGTAGAGATTCACCCCAAGAGCCCTGAACCTGCAGGAAGATGTTCAATTTAGAGGAAAACATCAAAATTATAATATTTATAAGGTAGAGATTCATTCTGAGAGCCCTGAAACCTGCAGGAAGATGCTAAATTTAGAAGAAAAACATCAGAATTATAACATTTATCAGGTAGAGATTCACCTTGAGAGCCCTGAAACCTGCAGAAAGATGCTAAATTTAGAGGAAAAAAATCTGAATTGTAACATTTATCAGGCAGATTCATCCCGAGAGCCCTGAAATCTGCAGGAAGACGTTAAATTTAGAGGAAAACTGAGAAATTACACCAAAACCTGCAGGAAGATGCTAAATTTAGAGGAAAACATCAGAATTGTAACATTTATCAGGGAGATTAATCCCAAGAGCCCTTAAAACCTGCAGAAAGACGTTAAATTTATGAGAAAAATATTAGAATTATAACATTTATCAGGTAGAGATTCACCCTGAGAGCCTTGAAACCTGCAGAAAGATGCTAAATTTAGAGGAAAACATCAAAATTGTCACATTTATCAGGCAGATTAATCCTGAGAGCCCTGAAACCTGCAGAAAGACACTAAATTTATAAGAAAAATATCAGAATTATAACATTTAACAGGTAAAGATTCACCCTGAGAACCCTGAAACCTGCAGGAAGGCATTAGACAGTATGCCAGCAGGCAAGGCACCTGGTCCTGATGGTTTCCCTGCTGAATTTCTTAAACATTTTTGGTCAATGTTAGCACCCCCTTTTCTTCAGGACAGTGACAGAGATTAAAAATAATGGTTATATCAGTCCGCACATGAATACAGCTGCAATTAAATTATTACTGAACCAGACAAAGATCCTACGCTTCCCTCTAGCTATCGACCTCTGTCACTAATCAACACCGACATCAAAATTATCTCAAAAGCTCTCACCTCTAGGCTGGAGAAAATCATCCCGTCAATAATTCACAGCGATCAAACAGGATTTATAAATGGCCGACACTCCACCAACAATATCAGAAGACGTCTAAATCTAATCTCTTTGACGCAATGCCACAACAAAGAAGCTATTGTTATGTCACTGGACGCAGAAAAAGCCTTTGACAAAGTTAACTGGTCCTTTCTCTTCGCTGTGCTCCACAAATTTGGCTTCGGAGAATCGTTTATCCAGCGGGTATCAGCTCTGTACAACTCACCCAAGGCTACAGTCACCACTAATGGGATCACTTCACAAAGCTTCAGTCTGCAAAAGGGGAACGAGACAGGGATGCCCACTCTCTCCCTTATTGTTTGCGATCTTTATCGAACCATTAGCAACAGCTGTACGTCAGAACACCGATATCAAAGGTATCTGCGCTCTGGAGTCTGAACATAAAATTAACCTATACGCAGATGACATCTTACTTTATCTACAAGAACCCAAAACTTCAGTAAAGGAAGTATTTAACCTCATCACAACCTTCTCGCGTCTTTCAGACTACTCCGTCAACTGGTCAAAATCAATTATATTACCTTTAACAGAAAACTCGTGGAATCCCCGCAGTCCAAAACTCGCATTATTCTTTTCCTACTGGCAACATCAGATATCTGGGCATAAATATTTTCCTCCAAACTCTCAGAATTAGTTCACCTGAACTTCACTCCACTTTTGGGCAAAGTCTGTGATGATCTGAGGCGTTGGAACAACCTCCCCATCTCCCTTTTGGGACGAATAGCTACAGTCAAAATGAAAATATTACCTAAAATCAACTACCTCTTCTCCATGATTCCATTTAAACCCACATCAAAGTGGTTCCAATCGTTAGACTCCGCTATTGGTAAATTCTACTCAAAGAATAAAAAGGCTAAAATCAGTTTGACTACCCTAAATAAATCCGAGGGGGACTGGAGGCTCCCAACTTCATGTATTATTATTTATCCAACCAAATACAATATCTCACCAAATGGATACATCCACATGAAGAATATAACTCCTGGCTGGAACTAGAACAGTTAGATTGTAACCAGATCAAAATCTCTGACCTTCCCTTTATCACTGGACCACTTACTGGCTGAAACTCGCAGTGTCTAGCAGCAGTCATGCGGGCCATGTTGTCCTCAAAGTGCTGCATTTCCTCAACAGATAAATCTGCAGTCTGCGCACCTCTTGGTACGACCACGCCTTATTGCACCTTGTGGTCCCCTCTACCAGTGCAGGGCCTTTAAATGTGTAATGCCCCTTAAAACACAAAGAAAAATCATTTTGAAATGACAGAAAGCAATCAAGGGACTTTTACTTAAGTAGAATATTGAGGTAATTAAGAGATCTGACTCTACTTGAGCATTTCTCTTTCTTGCAAGTTTATACTTCTGTTCTCCTACTTTTCATATATTTTTCACTCCATCAAGGAACACGTTGGAGTTTTGTGGCGATAAGCGTCTGTCTGTCTGTCTGTTCGCAACATTACTCAAAACCGAATAACGAATTTGGATGAAATTTTCAGGGAAGGTCAGAATGACACAAGGACCAAGTGATTAGATTTTCGGCTTCTAGTCTGGATCTATGGATTTGTTAAAGACTTCTGTATCATTGCGAGATCGTGGTCACTGTAACTATGATAACAAGTGAACACTACGTCAGTTGCCTGCTGACGATCACAAATTGCGATCCTACTGCAAATCGACTGCTGTGGACTTATCGGGACTTATCTGTTGGAAATCATACAAGGAACAATTGATTAAATTGTTGGGGTGTTTCCGAGTTCCATCACTTTCCACCGCCCGCTACATATTTAAGTCACGCAATTCGATATCTGTATATAACGTACACATGCATAACACACGCCTGTGCGCAGTGCAAGGTCATTTTTTTGGTCGGAAATGACACAGCGACTCAGAAGCCTTGGTGGAGTACTGCGCTCTCTGAGTATTTTTTCTTGTTTTTAAATCTGTCCTGGCTTTGGTTTCTGCTTTTATATCTCCTGTCCCTATCTTTGTAACTGCACAGTTTACATCCCTTTTCAATAAGCTACTTAGTGCTTGTGCTTCTCTCTTTCTCTGTTTTCCCTCCTTTCTGATTGTCTGTTCTGCCTCATTGGCTTCACCTGTATCCCATCTCATCGATGTGTATAATCTTGTCTCTCTTTCGATTCCATTGTGCACATACAGATACTGCATCCATTATACCTGGTCCAGCAGGTTGCGACACCACTGTGTTGGAGATTCAGGAGTGAACGGCGTGGCCGCAGGACATCTCTGCTCTGAGAGAGTCATCATCTGAGGCTGAGGTGGGCAAAGCAAATATCAGCTACATTACTTGGTAATATGCAGTTCATAAAGCTGTGAGTTCATGAAAATATGAGGAGACAATTACAGAGGAAGGGGAAGAAAAACTACTGAAACTGTTGTTTGTAGCATTTTTCTGTTCAGTGAAAAAGAAAAAGAATCTTACAAATTGGATCCAAGTCGTCCCTCCTGGGTGACAAACCTGAGGGTGGTATCTAGTGGGTCATAGCCCTTCATCTCTGGTAGGCCCTGAATGCTCATGTTCTGTGTGAAAAAAAATCTGAAACCATGAATACTGAAAATAAGATTTACAGAAACACTTTATTGAAATAGTCCATAGTATATTTTGTAACTCCCATTTTTGTTCTTTGTATTAGGTAGATTTGGAGCATCAGTTTGCCTTAGGTTTTGGAGCAGTTCTTATAATTTGGTGGCTTTGACTGATGTAAACAGGAAGTATAACGCTTCTATTGAGAAAGTCTGTGGGTTACCACATGAGCTCTGTTTTATGTTCTGTAATGCTTCGACAAACTGCCACCATTAAAAGTATGCAGAATTAAAACAGACAGACACTTTATTTATCCCCTTCAGGCAATTCTAGAAATCCAGGAGCTCACACACGCTACATTCAGTAGATAAGGAGACAATATACACCGATCAGCCACAACATTATGACCACTGACAGGTGAAGTGAAATAACATCAATCATCTTTTTATAATGAAATGTTCTGCTGGGAAACCTTGAGTCCTGACATTCATGTGGATGTTTGACATGTACCACCCACTAAACATGGCAGGTCCAGCAACTCACCCAACCACTCCATGGAACAGCAGTCCCTTGATGCCAGATGTCACCCTCAGCAGGACAATGCACCCCGACAGACCACAAAAACTGCTCAGGAGTGACCCGGGGAACACACAGAGCTAAGGTGGTCACCCGGGTTCCACAGTCCCCCTGATCCAATCTTACTGGCATCTGTGGGATGTGCCAGGATAAGCCTGATCTGTTAGGTTCCACCCTGCAACCCATAGGACCCACAGAATTCACTGCCACATCCCGGTATACAGGACATCCCAAGAGGTCCTGGGTCCATGCCCCACTGGGTTCAAGTGGTCACAATGTTATGCCTGATTGGTGTATTAAAATAATATGCCAAATCGTGTTGGTTGAAGAAACAGTAATAAGGTGCCAAAAATGCAGGTATTTATAATAAAATAGAGTATTAGAAAAGTCCAGAAGCTTAAAATGTGAAGATAGAAATAGAATAGAAATAGAACATAAGCTAGGATATACAGACAGCTATCACTGCATTACTTTGACAAAGATGATAGATTAAAAAAAAGATTTAAGACAAGTCTTGAAGATAAATATACTTAATGTTCTGATTACAAGCGCAACAGACATAATAGACAATGATAACTTTGGGAAACTACATCACATTGAACCTAATGATACAATATCTTTTGAAAGCATTCATATCCTTATACTTTTTGGACATTTTATTGCATCCTAATTGTATTTTAAATTAATGAAAGTGGCATTTTTCTTCATCAATTAACCCTAAATAGCCTATAATGACAAAAATGAAAGCAATATATTTTTTAATTTTACCAAATTTATTAAATATCAAGGATTTTCCATTTACAAAAACTATTCAGACTCTTTGCTGTGGCTCTAAATTGCAGTCAGCTGTGTCCTGCTTGCTTTGCTCCTCCTTGAGATCTTAGCTGCCACCTGTGGCCGCTTGATTTGATTGGACAATTTAGAAAAAGCTTACACCTGTGTATATAAGGCCACATTCAGCTATGGAGTCCAGGGAACTGTGGTGAGATTATAAACTATACTTAAAGCTTTCAGTATTTCCTGGAGTAAACAGTTTCTTAATAACTGTGAAATGGGATAAATTTGAATCAGATGAGCAACATCTCTTTTAAACTCTTAAAACATTCTTTTATCATAAAGCCTTTATGATTGCATGATCATAGTGGTCTCTATTTTCATGCTCTTCAGCTGTTTATTTTTCACAGATTTTTTTTTTTTATCAAGAGTTAATGGGGTACTATGTAAACGCCACATTATCGGCTCATCTCAGCTCGCTGGGGACCTCAGCCGAGAAGGTGCTGAAAATTAGTCCGTATGGAAACGCTCGTAAACAAAGATGAGACGAGCCGTACCGTGCCGAGTAGATGCTTGTGGAAATCGCGGCTAAACAAAGACGAGCCGAGCCGTGCGCGCCGAGTAGGTCCTAAAGGAAAGCGCTCGACACTTCCCGAGTATCGCTGCAATTTGACAAGCTGGTAATCCATAAAGAACGTGATGTTTCCAGAACTCCCTCGGTATGCCAAACGCCCTGGTCCCTGTGTGTGCTCCTGTTGCACCCTGGTACAGAAAACCGGCGGAGTACTTCCTCTAAATTTGCAGTCACTCTACGGGTCCAACATCTTGGTCGGAAAGTGCGGAAATAACTTCAATAAATTCCTCTGCTTTACATGCTCGGGTCAGCAGGTCTGCTTCCACATACTCTGCAAGGTCTAAAATATCTCTCACCAACTCTCTAGAAAGTTACAGCGACTCTCCCCTCATCGCAGCCTCCATGTTTAGAAAGACTTCTCTACTTCGGTTTTAAGGCAGACAAAAGCAGTGGATTAGACTAGATTCACGTTAGTCCCGCCCACGGACTTTGACGGGCGAGGTGGACAAATAAAATAAATTCATGCTCACTCCAACACAAGGACCATGAAATAATTATTAAATAGTGAAATATGAAATATGTTTTTACTTAAATAATGTTTTTAATAAATTAATGACATATTTAATAACACAATTTATGCATTTAATTCCATTTTAATTAATTAATGACATATTTAATTCCAATTTTAACTAATTAATGACATTTATATTTAATGATATATTTCTTTAATAAACATTTAAGTATTTAATTCAATTATAATTATTAATGCATATTTAATTCCAATTTTAATTCATTAATGAAATTTAAGTCCAATTTTAATTAATTATGACATTTTAATTAATTATTTATTATGTATTTATTTATTTAATTTTGGCACTTTTAGTCCTCCAAAGAACATGTGTTCCACAACATGCATGCACACTGCTTAGCATACCTTTTTAGCTGCGTAAACAAGAAGAAAACCATGATCAGATGATACGCTGGAATTATCATCAGTTTTCAAAGAATGGGCAGAGCAAAGCTATGTCCTCTCTTCTATTTTTTCATAATTTTCATAACATTGTCAGCCTTGATTGAATGTCTCACTCTACCTCATGCAACCCTGTTATGCCATATTATAGGGTAAGACAACTTATTTTTTATTTTCTTCCATCAGTAAGTTTGTCCTCTGCTAAGCTATATATCTTAGCTTTTGCTCCTGAGAAAAGCTATTGGATTAGCAACCCTATTACTGTGATTAGAGTAGCGTTAAGAACAATAAAACATGAAATAAAAATTGTTCCACTGATGTGCAAGCTGAGCCAATCAAGCCTTTGACAGTTTATTATCTATTATTGATCAATATCGAGCAGAAAATTATAAAAGAGAAGGTTTATTTTCAAAAAAATGTTGAAGCCTGAACGTCCTCCAATTCTGGTATGACCCGTATGTAGAAAGTGAACTCCAGTGTCTTGTTTATTGTTCTGCACAGTATATGCAGGTTCTGTTGAGCTGAGCTGATCTACGTGTGTCGTCTAAGAGAGCGTGATGACGCACGAGTCTAAACAGGAAGTGTGGAAACGCAACAGTAGCACGCTGCGTTTCCACACGAGCGGCCGTCATCGTTGTTACGCCATATACATGCCGGTGAGCTTTTCTATCTGGAACTGAGCGTTACAATGTATGTAGATCTTCATATAGATAAACACACAAGGGTTGCTGTCGTATAAGTGCCGTTCTTAGTAAATGGTCTGCTGAAACGGTGTTGAAGGATCTGTACTGTTGTTAACACAGCCGAGCCATGTTGGATCCGTTCCGCCAAAGCCCGTTCATGAAAGTCCGAGTTAAAAAGTAGCTCGAACAAGCTAGCTGACAGACCCGACAGAGCATTCATCCAGTCTTCCTACAAAATGCCATCGTGCTGTAGTGATTTCGGCCAAAGTTTGTTTTCAGTTAATAGCTTCAATGAAGTGTTATTTTATTGTGGAGTCTGATAAACATCCCAAGCTGTTGGAGTAGCTAGACTATATGGCAGCAGTCAATGCTATTTTTTTTTTTTTTTTGTTAAATGACTTGCATTGATATGTCATTGCTGTCAAAAATGAATCATATATTATCGTCTTAAATGTTAGTTCGATGGTGTGGAGCTGGGCAGGCGCTTTAAATCCGTATATTTTTGAAGGGAGTTGTATGTGGTGATCTGGTGCCTGAAAGTGCGACTAAGCAACGAAGAATAGCTTCTAATTGAAACCCCAGAGTTTTCAGAGCTGTCTTGTGCGTGGTGTGATGTTGAGTCCTGTGTGTGTTGTCAGCAGGACTGAGCCGCCATGATGGCAGCAGCCAGGCTGAGCTTCAGTGACATCACCGCCCTGGCTCCGATGGTCCGGGTGGGGACTCTGCCCATGAGGCTGCTGGCTCTGGACTACGGAGCTGATGTGGTTTACTGCGAGGTGAGGACCGCGCCTTTATCACAGACATATCACACTGAACTCAAGTGTTGTTGTCAGTGTTAAAAAAAAGTCTTGACAACTTCTGTTCCAGGAGCTGATCGACATCAAAATGGTCCAGTGTCAGAGGGTGGTGAACGGTAAGAATCTGGGTGCTCCATTCCTCTGCACCAGGGGTGTCAAACTCATTTTAGTTCAGGGGCCACATTCAGCCCAATTTGATCTCCAGTGGGCTGGACCAGTAAAATCACAGAATAATAACCGATAAATCACTACGACTCCAAATGTTTCCCTTTGTGTTAGTGCAAAAAAAAGTACATTCTGAAAATGTTCACATTTAATGAACATTTTTTTGAAAAACATTATGAACAAACAAATTTCTTATGAAAAGTAAGTGCAATTTCAACAGTATTATGCCTCAGTTTATCATTTATGCATTACAACTTACAGATCACAGTTTATCTACAAAGGCACAACACATTTAGTCGCAGGTATCTGGAACTGAACAATTTGGTATTTTATGATCAAAACAACTTGTCTAGGTCTAGAAATGATTTTAAATTTACATTCATTTCCACATTGGTGTAATAATCCTGACCACCACACCATACAAACTAAAAGTTAACTATTAAGGAAAAAGGTTAAGGTGTCCCCCTGCCTTGCAAATGTACTAAATTTACCCTTTAAAAAAATACATAAAAGTTGCAGCAGTGCAGTGGACAAATTTACAATAGCAGTGACTTTTGTTGAAAGATTGCAGTTATGTCATCTCTGTAATTTTTATACTTTGCAAATTCATCCTGCAGGCCAGATTGGACCCTCCTGCACTGCTGGGGCCGTATGTTTGACACCCCTGCTTTACACCACACACCAAACAGCTGATGAAACAGACCTTTCAAATTGTGTGTGTGTGTTTGTCAGAGGTCCTGGAGACAGTGGATTTCGTAGCTCCAGATGATCGAGTGATGTTCAGGACCTGTAAGAGGGAGAAGGACAGAGTGGTCTTCCAGATGGTGAGACAGGAAACATTTGAACCATACAGCTCTGCACTTTTCTTCCTTCATTTTGCTGTAGATTGAAAAGCAGTGAGACTTTCCTTTGCTTCTTAGGGAACTGCTGATCCAGACAGAGCGTTGGCAGTAGCCCGACTTGTGTGAGTTCACTACCTAATCTCTGAGCTTTAAGTTCTTCTTCAGGGAAACACAGCGGTCATTTTCTCCACTTAGTTAACTCCACTAATACTGATCAGATCACCAAACACAGCTTGAGCAGAGCAGAACAAGCTAGGGCGCCTTCTTATCACAAACAGATTCAACTGGCAACTTAACCAATAATAGCCCTTTTATTTAATTAATAATATGTATGTCCTGCAGGGATCCCTATGGTTTTTGTTGGGCTCGAAATCTATATGGATTATTGGTGATCAAAAAAAGCCCATACCTGATATCTGGAATAGATATACATTAAAAGTTATTTATTAACAGCATGTCGTAACAGATAACCTGTTATTCATAACCCCCCCACCCCCCATGGCAACAGCAGTCCTTGATGCCAATTGCCACCCTCAGCTGGTCAGTGCACCCCGACACAACACAAAAACTGCTTAGGAGTAAGCTATTCACCCGGGTTCCACACCACCCAGATCTAAATCTTACTGAGCATCTGTGGGATGTGCCAGGATAAGTCTGATCTAGGTTGGTCCCACCCTGAAACCCACAGGACCCACAGAGTTCACTGCCACCATCCCAGTGCCACAAGGACATCCCCACAGTGTCAAAAGTTCATACACATCTACTCAGTCAAGCGTTTTCTTCTTTCTTTCTGTTTGCTACACTGTGTACAGTGTAGAACAGAATTAAAAGAATCAGAACTATCAATTCTGGAATTGAAATCTGACTGTGCTGTCTCTGTGTTGTACAGGGAGAAAGATGTAGCTGCTATCGATGTGAATATGGGCTGTCCAAAGGAATATTCCACTAAGGTGAGTTACCTGCCATCCTGCTTCTCCTTGGACCTCTGATCCTCTTGCTGACTTCTGACCTCTGCTGTCCTGCAGGGTGGAATGGGAGCTGCTCTCCTGTCAGATCCTGACAAGATTGAGGCTGTGAGTTCTTCCATGATGGCAGAATGACTTGAAAATCAACTGTTTCCATGATGCTCTTTCTATTCAATATCAATTGTTTTGGTCATTTATGGACAAAAAGACAGTTTAAAATTCTGTACTTTAAAAATAATATTTTTCTCCCTTGTAGATCCTTAAGAAACTTGTTACAGGAGTTTCCAAACCAGTGACGTGTAAAATCCGAATACTGCCTTCGGTAAGATGTGAGAATTCACTTCTGTTATCTGTTAATATTTTTCTCTTTTCATTTTTGACCTTTGTTGCACATATTAGATTGTTGGTGTATTTCTGCATGAATTATATTTACAGATGCATTATATTACAAAGCTGAGTTCACCCCTTTGCACTGTGGAGGGGTTTTGTTGCTCTGCTTTCCACTTTCCAATCCTCCAATGACAGTGTTTTGGCAGTGGCACAGTTTCAGTGCCACGTAACTACAGCATGTTTCAATTCCAGCGTAGGACCTAGTCTGCATGTCATACCCCTCTCTCCAACCATGTTTCCTGTCTGCCTTTTCATTGTGAACTTCCAAATTAAGTTGAAGGACTCTCTTGGCCAGTTAATGGTTTTCACTTTTGTACTGTTGCATTTGGGATCACTGGCACGCTAGAAAATCCTTCTTCTCTCAGCTTCATGTGAAGCTCATCTTTCTGTTCACTTCTATGTGCTTCAGTAGAAGGCTGGTGAGCTGCTTTGTTGCTTGTTGAAGATGTTTCACCTCTTATCCAAATACTTCCTCAGTTCTAACTGACTGGTGCGGAGTCCAAGGTTTTTATTCTTACCCTCAAATCACATGACTCAAGGCTGATTGCTGAGCCAAGATTCACCTGACTCAAGGTATTAATAGTGGTGAAACTGTCTGGGGAAGGACTTTAGAACTATGTACTTAGTAAATGGTAGCCCTCCTTCACTGTTTAAGGATGGCCATTCCAGTTTAACATACACTACTGCACAAAAGTTTGGAGTCACCCAGACAATTTCATGTTTTCCATGAAAACTCACACTTTTATTCATGTGCTAACATGATTACACAAGAGTTTTTCTAATCATCAATTAGCCTTTAAACACGATTAACTAACGCAGTGTACCATTGGAACACAGGAGTGATGGTTGCTTGAAATGTTCCTCTGCACCCCTATGTAGATATTCCATTAAAAATCATCTGTTTCCAGCTAGAATAGTCATTTACAATTAACATTAACAATGTCTAGACTATATTTCTAATTCATTTAATGTTATCTTCATTGTGACCCCAAACTTTTGAACAGCAGTGTATATTGCTCATTTTACTCCTCTCTCAAACCATCTGTCTTCTCTGTCCAGAATGTGAACATTGCTGTCCTCAAAGGTGTGTCCCTTATCCTGTAGATGCAGGTGGACAGTAGAGTCTTGTTCTGAGGAGCTGTTCTCCTGTTTTGAGCCATGCACTTCTGGAACAGCTGTTTAGTTACTCCTGTATATAGATCTGTTCACACGCAGTGTCAGACTGCATACATAACATTTGCTCTGCTTGTGTTTGGATATTTTTTCCTTTGTAGGGATCCTGGGCTTCTCAGGGTCAGTGGCAATTATTGGTATTTGTGAAAGACAGATGACCAATATTTGAAACTGATGTGCATTAAGTGTTATATTTTAACAACGTGATAGCAAGGAATCTGTCATTCATAACTAGGCTTCTTTATTAATAAATATTACTGTAGATTAATCGGTACACATCAGAGCATCACAGGATGATTGGACACTAGTGTTTACTGTGGGATTGATTGAGATGAAACAGTTCGTCTCTTGCAATTCTTTTTTTTTTTTTTTTAAATAAAATTCAAGAGTCTGACACTTACATTCAAAAATACTCTGAAAAGAGCTACCAAAAAATACCTTCATATTCATGAACTGTTCATGATAGAAGTTAGCAAACTTAATCTGTTAAAGTGATGTTAATGTCAGATATTTGGCAGCCATGGTAACATGCATGTGCATTAACATGCAGGTGTAGGGATTTTACCCTGACCAGACAGTCAGAAGTTTAAAATGCAGTCAGATGTCTTTGTAGCCTCTGCAGTCAATTTAAAAGATTCCACAGTAATTTTACAAGATATTATTCTTCTGTAGGATATTATTTCCAAGATGCATCATTTTGTCTTGTCCTCCTACCTGTCTGTCATTTTTCTTAATGCTGATTTGCAGACCTCAGTGATAACTTACCAATAATGTGACTGCATAACTGCTGTAGTTATTTCTTTGTTGGCTCATTTTGTCACCAGAAAACATAAATGTAGACATTAAAAACATTTATGTGCTGTCAGAAAATGAAAAGAAAAACAAAGAAAAGGGATGCTATAAAAGGGAATTGGATGTTGAAAGTGTAAAGTCAAGGTGGGCATCCTTGAGATCCTGATTACAAAAGCTTAAATTAAAATGGGCTGTTGAAAAGAAGAAATCTTTCATAGAAAAAAATCATTTATTCAACTCTGAAGTGCAAAGCAGAATGATCATCAGTTGAGACCTTAACTCTGTGTATTAACTTGGCTGTTTCAGCTGGAGGAAACGATCAGTCTGGTCCAGAGGATTGAGAAGACTGGCGTCACAGCCATCGCTGTTCATGGCAGGTAAACTGCTTCTGGAACCAAGTTCACACACTGACTTGTTTTATTAGGAACACACACATCAGAGCATTTACTGTCGTCTTAGTAATTTGATACATTTTTGTAAGAAATTTTTGGAAGTGGGAATTTCACGTTTGTCATTCTATCCCAGAAGAAACATGGTCAGATATTGACTATAGATCAGTTTTGTCATGTATATGAACAGTTTTGGACTTAACTGTACATACATAGATAACTTGGATAAAATATGATGGAAAGACGATTGTTTTTTCAAGATGTTCTGGTTGACATAAAAAAAAAAGAATTCTTTGGAAGATCAGAGCTCTAACATTTTGAGATTTGATTTGTTAAAATTGAAGGAATGATGCATTGTGATCTGAGGTTCCCTGTAAACTGCATCATTTAAAGACAAATTCCATCACTATAAGTCTGCTCATTAATGTTTTTGTCTTCTCTGTACAATGTTAGATATTTCTTTTTAAAAGACAGAATTGTTCACAGTGAAAGGTCATGCATTGAAATTGCTCATTTTAATCGCCCATCTGTCTAAAATAAACAGAAATCACACTACTGTGTGTAAAAACAGCAAAACAATGACACAAATCTTTAAATATCAAACTAGATGCAGATAAATTTTCTGAGTGCAGGTGAACTTCATTCATGTTGTCTTCAATCAATTTGTTGTTCAGATTTAAGGAGGAGCGGCCCAGACATCCTGTCCACTGTGATTACATTCAGGCTGTTGCTCAAGCCGTTTCTATCCCTATCATCGCAAAGTAAGTAACCACAAACAGTTCCTCAGGTGTTACTTCTAATGCCACGCTAGATATGGTGTAACTTGGTAGTGGTGGCATGTCTTTAAAGGAAATGTTGACCAGACTCACACTGTGATATATAATGATAAAAAAGCCCTGTGTACTGCCCTTTTACACTACAGCTGACCAGTTTGTAGAACTTATCAATAAGGTGTCAGACTTTCCTTCCTCTGGATGGGCACTCGTTTCAGTTCGGAACAACGGTGTACATAAACTTGTATATCCTGGCATTCTTGTGTTTCCACTGTGCCCAATAACTCCTATTATTCCGTAAAGGACTTACTGAAACACGTGTTTTTGTCACAAAAGAAATTAATGCATTTTGGTCCTTTCATAGTTGAACAACAGTGGGTGATGTTTTTTATATAGATTGTGAAATCCGCTGTGGTGAGTTTATGTTGTTTTGCCTTTCTAAGTAAAATTTACTTGATTTGGCTAGACAAGGAACATATGTTTTTCAAAGCAAGCTTACCGGTAGTTGTTTTTCCAGCTAATAACTGTATCGCTTTACACTAGAAAAACACTCAGAGAGTGTAGCTCTGCCAAGGCTGTTCATTCCCCCATATGGCATTGTCAGAAATACAGCATATTTATTTATAAATGCAGCATTTGTTTATTAGTTATTGGTGATCAGAAATCATGGCAACATAGATTGTGGCCATTTAATATAGATGTACCCAAAAACAAAATGACCTTGTGCTGAGCACAGGCGTATGTTATGCATGTGTGAGTTATGTATGGATACCGAATCACATGACCTAAAAATGTAGCGGGCGGCGAAAATTGATGGGACTCGGGAGCACCTCCACAATTGAATTAATTATTCCTTGTGTCATTTCCAATGGATAAGTCCTGATAAGTCTGCAGCGGTCAATGTGTAGTAGGATTGCAATCATGTGATCCTCAACAGGCAGCGGATGTAGTGTTCACTTGTAGTCATAGTTACAGTGACGTCATGCCGCTATCTCGCAATGATACAGAAATCTTTAACAAATCCATAGGTCCAGACTATAAGGCGTATCACTGCCAAAATCTAATCAATTTGTATTTGTGTCATTTCTGACCTTCCCTGAAAATTTCATCCAAATCCGTTTTTGCATAATGTTGCTAACAGACAGACGCAGATCATCAAATAACTCCTTTCTGTTCCCGAGTGTCCTTTAACACAACCACAAAGAGAATTTTTCGGACAGTTGTTGCACCCAACTGCATGAATGTGATGGCAGTAAATGTTGACAAAAAATATTTTTAATAGATTACTTATGTAAAGCAGATGTTTTGTCTTGGGAAGTTGATTTTTATTGCGCACTGAAAGACAAACAAGAACAAAATTGATAAACCATATCAGACAATAAAAAATGATTTAAAGCATCTGTTTTACCAGTCGTTTCAAACAGTTCCTGTCCCATGTCTCATGCAGTGGAGGATCTCTGGATCTGGTGAAGACCAACTCCGACATCGAGGAGTTCAGGAAGGCGACAGGCACCTCGTCGGTCATGTTGGCCCGTGCAGCCATGTGGAACGCATCAGTGTTCACCAGCCAGGGACCCCTTCCTGTGGAAAAGGTCATGGAGGAATATCTAAAATATGTGAGTTTTCATCGTCACAGACAACTTTTTAAATGTAAATCAATAAAATATCTTAAATAGCGCTATAAGCTGATGTTGTTAAATATCTTTTTTTTTTTTCAACCAACACTCAAAAAAGCAAACATTTAGATCACAGAGATGTAAAAGGGAGAAATTGAGAAGATTCTCGCTTTGGCCAAGATTGTTTGGCTTTTTAGCTTGAATATTGACTTATGGAGTTGTATTGACGTTTCTTTTAAAAGTAACATGTCATTCACACCTGCTGGTAGTGTTTTTGGGGTTCAGGAGGTTAAAGCAGTATAACCATTGTTTCTTTGCTCTGGTGAGGTTGTACAATTAGGTTCTCAGTGTGATTTCTAACTGCTGTAGGTGTTCCTGTACTCTAAAGAACCAGTGGGGAAATGCTGACAATACTCTAAAGTATTTTCCTTCCTCATGTGGCACAAGGTTGTCATTGTCAGAGTGAGCAGGAATTGTTGCCTGGAAAGACGGCTGACCGTCTGTCTCTCTTATGCTTCGCAGGCGATCCGATACGACAACAATGCCTTCAACACAAAGTACTGTCTGTGTCAGATGCTGAGAGACAAGGTGGAATCTCCACTGGGGAAACAGGTGCAGGCGGCTCAGACCAATGCAGATATCAGGTACAGGGCTACAGGGCTTACTTTTTAATTCACATTTTTACAAGTTATTCAGATTTTTTTTTGTCCTGTTATTCCCCTATAGGATGGTTTTGAAGACAGGTAAAAGTTAGAATCAACCACAAATACAACCTTTCCTTTCCTAGGATCACCGTGCCAAATTCAACAGACACAAAAGCGTCGAGGCACAAGAGACAGTTCTAAATTCTCTATGGTCTGACCATGCTGTGCAAACAAACTCCTTATAAGAAACTCTCAATAAACCTCACAAGAAGAACACAAGCTATGACTAATTAAATATATTTGTATATACACTACCGTTCAAGGGGCTGCACAGTGGCTCAGTGGTTTACACTTTCGCCTTGCAGCTAGAAGATCCCCATTTCATGTCCTGGCCTTCCTGGGATCTTTCTGCATGGAGTTTGCATGTTTTCCCTGCGCATGTGTGAGTTTTCTCTGGGTACTCCGGTCTCCAAAAACAAGCTGAGGTTAACTGGTAGCTCTAAATTGTCCGTGAGTGTGATTGTTTGTCTCTGTGTATAGTCCTGTGATAGACTGGTGACCTGTCCAGGGTGTCCCCTGCCTTCACCCTAAGTCAGCTGGGATAGACTCCAGCGCCCTGTGAACCTAATGAGGATTAAGTGGTGTATAGGCTAGCTGGAAACAGCTGATTTTTAATGGAATATCTACATAGGGGTACAGAGGAACATTTCCAGCAACCATCACTCCTGTGTTCTAATGCTACATTGTGTTAGCTAATCATGTTGAAAGGCTAATTGATGATTAGAAAACCCTTGTGTAATTATGTTAGCACATGAATAGAAGTGTGAGTTTTCATGGAAAGCTTGAAATTGCCTGGGTGACCCCGAACTTTTGAACAGTAGTGTATTTATCTATATATTTAGTAAATCTCATAAATACATTTGCTGATAGACATGGAGATCTTTCTGTAAACTACTTAAATAAATGGTTTCAATTTTTGCATAAACCAGAAGAAGCACAGCACACTATCAGTGTCTGGTATCAGGTATTGTGAGAAATTATGCATTCTGACATGATGTGAATGTGTTTCTTTGCTGCAGCGAGGCATACGGGCTGCAGGACTTTTACCAACAGACTCTGGAGCAGCTGCAGACCAGGAGAGGCGCCCTACAGAGCAGCAGCCAGCCAGATCGACCCATCATGGATGGAGACGTCACCACCATGGCTGTCAAGTTTGAACGGTCAGTTTGCACTTGTCATGATTAACAGAATACACATTTACAGGATTCACTACATTTCTAAATACTCCTATCAAATTTGTGAAACATTCGAATTAGAATTTTGTGGTTGAGTTTGGTTCTTCGAGACATAATACGTTTCAGATCCAGCTTCTGTTTCGCAGAATGACACTTAATTGAATCTCCAATTGAACCTTTTATCTCTCCTGGTTATTTTAATTAGCAAATAGGGCTGCACAAACTATCATTTTAGCATTGACAGGAGGAGGTGCTATGTGATGTAAGGCAAATTGAATTAAACACATCATGCTACAAAAGTTTCCACTTGTAAAGACCATGTATATCATGACAGACTTGAGTTTCCAGTGACTCCTATAACTCTGAATTTTGTGATGGAATCATTGAAATCTGCTGGGTCCAAAATATACTTACAGAATGCTAATACTTAGTTTAATGTCCCTTGGTCATTTTCACCTCAATTGGACACTTTTTGTTAGCCATCCACAAGATGGCAAGCTTCTGGACGAGTCTTTGACCACTCCTCTTTAAAGAATTGCTTTCATCCCAGACATGCATGACCTCCTCACATCACTTTGTGCCACATCTGCCAATATTCTAATACTTGGTGACCTGAACATCCTCGCTGACACCCCCTCCTGTCACTTAGCAACTGAATTTCTACAACTTTTGGACTGATTAAATCTCACACAGCTTGTTGATGTCCCCACACACACCAGGGGGCGCACTCTTGACCTGGTCATTACTGACTTTGCTCCCATCAACAACCTGCATGTTTATGACCTGGGTGTCTCTGACCATAAGGTCATCTCTGTGGAACTGCCTTTTCTGCCTCCCAATTCCAAGCCCAAACGCCATATTCACTTTCATAATATCAGAAAGATCAACACGGACATCATGGCTTCAGATTTCCAGCTTCTCACCTCTGCAAACCTCTCATCTGCCAGTGAGTCAGTGGAGTATTACAGCAGATCTCTTTGCAATCTCCTGGATCTCCACGCCCCTACCAAAACCAGAACAGTAACTTTTTCCCGCTCTGCCCCTGGTACACCAGTGACCTACGGCAAATGAAGACGGCTGGCCGTGCCCTTAAGTGGTGTCTAAATTCATCTGGACTCTCTGTACACAGGCTACCTTACCAGGAACACCAAAAAGCCTATGCATAGTCACTGAAAGACGCACGGTCACAGTTCTACTCCATCAACAACAGTCATGGAAACTCCAAGCAGCTCTTCTCTACAGTAAATTACCTCCTTAAACCTCAATTTCAAACACACACAGAAGATCAATGTAGCAAATTTCTTACCTTTTTCAAAACCAAAATCAACACCATCCGTTCCCATCTCTCCAGCCCTCTTGCCCCTCCTGCCCTGTCTGCCGGCCCCCCAGCCAAGGACCTCCTTCCCCCTTCACTGTTTCTCTAAGGTTTCACAGCATGAAGTTGAGGACATCATCAAGAAAATGAAACCATCCACCTGCACACTAGACCTCTTTCCAACATTCCTGATAAAATCAATCTCTCTGCCATAAGTCCTCTTATCACAAAAACAACAAACCGCTCCCTCCAGTCTGGCCATGTTCCATCTGAGCTTAAAACTGCTGTCATTAAACTACTTCTCAAAAAACCCACCCTCAACCCAGAAGCCCTTACCACCTACAGGCCCATTTCCAATCTCCCGTTCCTTTCAAAGGTAATGGAAAAAGTTGTTGCTGCCCAACGTCAGGACCATCTACATCAACACAAACTCTTTGAAAAATTCCAGTCAGGCTTCGGTTCTGCCCACAGCACTGAGATAGCACTGGTCAAGGTAACAAATGACCTTTCGATGGCGGCGGATACTGGCTCTCCTTCACTCGTTTTCCTCCTTGACCCAGCAGCATCTTTTGACACTATTGATCACAATATCCTCCTCAATCGCCTCCACCTTGACATAGGACTTTCTGGTACTGCCTTGGACTAGTTTACGTCATACTTGTCTGGAAGGACCGAGTATGTCAGCCTGGGAGGTGCCAAGTCACAGACACTTCCTGTCACCTGCGGTGTCCCCCAAGGATCTGTTTTTTAAAAAGGCCTAAAGACCTTTCTTTTTAACAAAGCTTTTAATTAAACGTGCCTCTGAATGTTTTTATTTTTTGTTAATTTATCTGATTGCTCCGTTTTTTTTTTTTTTTAAAGTTTTTTTTTTGGCCTTTTTGTCGGCTTTTTATTGGATAGGCACATTGAGAGAAAGACAGGAAACAGGGGAAGACATGCAGCAAAGGGCCGCGAGCGGGAATCGAACCCGGGCCAGCTGCGTCGGGGACCAGCCCCTGTACATGGGACGCCCGCTCAACGCGCTGAGCTATACGGGCGCCCGATTGCTCCGTTTTTATTACATGATTGTTTTGTTTTTATCTGTTTTATATCTTAAATGTAGCACTTTGAGATTTTGCCTAAATGAAAAGTGCATTACAAATAAAGTATTATTATTATTATTATTATTATTATTATTATATTATTATTATATTATTATTATTATTATTATTATTAATAAGTAGCTTCTGACACAGACTTGTTTCATTTTCACAGTCCACAGGTTCTTGACAGGGTTTGTTGTAGGATCGCAATCATGTGATTGTCAGCAGGCAGCTGACATGGTGTTCACTTGTAGTCATAGTTACAGTGACGCTATGCCGCTATCTTGCAATGATACAGAAATCTTGAACAAATCCGTGGATCCAGACTATAGTCGGCATGACCTTCCTTGAAAATTTCATCCAGATCCGTTAGTCCATTTTTGAGTAATGTTGCTAACAGACAGACAGACAGACAAACAGATGGACAAACGGATAAACGTATGCTGATCATCACTAACTCCGCCTCCTTGGCGGAGTAAAAAAGAAAATTTTGCAGAGTCAATTTGGGTCAAAATGTTTTGAAGTGGGAAAAAGTCACTAGACATGGAAAATCTTCCATGTCCATGATGATCTGATTTGTGTGTGTGTTGGCCAGGAGGGAGTATCCACCTCAGATCACTCCAAAGATGTTCCTGCTGGAATGGAGCCGCAAGGAGAAACTGGAGCAGCCACAGTATGAGACGGTAAGAAGAAATTTGCATAAAACTTTACTTAACTCCATAGAATACACTTCTGATTTAGTCTGTAGGTTGGGGTCATAATTATAAAAGTTAAGTATTATCTAGGAAGTGTATACTCTTTGATCCAGAGCCATCACTAAAACTGGTTTATCAATCAATTCAACACCTTAACTTTAAAATAGTCAGCTGTAGCAGATAAAACCTGCTGTGATGGATTTCCCTCATTATTATACATTATTTTTCTGTATGTTTTATTATAAGAAATAGTATTGCAACACATGAGTGATAACTTGCTGCACTAAAGTAATTACTTCGCTGCAACTGTTTTTAGACCACAAAGCCTGTCTTACAATGACAACCACTGGCATGATAACTGTGGCATAATGCATAGCCGGCAGTTCTGAGTTCTCTCCACTTCTAGTTATAGTTGTGCTGTTTCCATAGAGGTGAAGCACGTTGTAGTACAGTGAAAAATGAGCCCATTTGGAGGAAAAATATGACATAAAAACACCCAGAAATGGTTTGGGGTTGCTTTCATTATGATTTTTACTCCCAGAAATCAAGCAACATAACTTAAGTGACAACTTGTAAATACTATATGTGCTCATTTTTGAGTGAAATAGATATGCAGAGCCACTACACTACCTGTCAGAAGTTTGGACACACCTTCTCATTCATTTTTTTTCTTTATTTTTAATACTGTCTACATTGTAGATACATACTGAAGACATCAAAACTATGAATAAACACATATGAAATTATGTAGCAAACAAGCAATTGTGAAATAACTCTAAACATTTTTATATTTTTAGATTATTCAAGATAGCCACCCTTTGCTTTGATTACTGCTTTGCACACTCACGTTCTCTCAATGAGCTTCATGAGGCAGTCTCCTGAAATTCACTTTTTTTTGTTTACTACATAATTTCATGTGTTCATTCATAGTTTTGATGCCTTCAGTGAGAATCAACAATGTAATTAGTCATGAAAATAAAGAAAAACTATTAAATGAGAAGGTGTGTCCAAACTTTTGATGGATAGTGTACATATAACAGTTTATCTTTTGCTGAATGGGTCACTTTAAAAAAAGATTTGAG